>JAKCPI010002999.1:0-201938 GCA_023213315.1 Euborellia annulipes
GTTGAGTTGTTGAGTTCAAAGTGTGCACATGTATTTTTGATCGATCCGGGTTTTTTGAAGAAAAAATTGGGATTTTTTAGAGATATTTTCTTGAAGTTAACGCCGTTTTGAAGCTCGGAGGACGCCCAACAGAAGAAGATCAAACTCTACTCCGGCCCTTTTGAAAGCTGTCCAGGACGAGAGGAATAATACGAAAATTATATTGAAAATATATATAGTTAAAACGGATAATCTATTCCAAGTAAGTCTAATCACCTCTAAAAATAATTAGATAAATAAATTGATATGGAAAAAACAGAACTTATAAAAATTTTAAATGAATGGAAGGAAGAGATAAAAATCAATTTAGAAAAAAATACCAAAGAATTTAAAAACTATTTAGGAGACTTACTTGATGAAAAAATTAACGAAACAAAAAAAAAAGTAGACAATATAGAGAGAGAAATGAAAATGAGAAACATAATTATTCAAGGCTTGGAAGAAGGAGAAGAAAATATTAATAATTTAGAAACTAAAGTAATTAATTTTATTAAAGAAAAACTCTACTGTGATATTAATATAAATCAAATTGATTATATTAAAAGAATTGGTAAGCCAAACGAAGGCAAAATCAGACCAATATTGGTAGCATTTTTAGCTTTTAGAATAAGAAATATTATTCTGAAAAATAAGAAAAAAATTAAAGGCACCCCTCAGTACGTAACTGAAGATTTTCCTAAAGAAGTTATGATAACTAGGAAAAAACTCATACCAGAACTTATTAAAGCTCGAGAACAGGGCAAATTTGCCATTATAAAATATGATAAATTAATAATAAAAGGGAAAATAAATGATTACAAAATAAAAGATAATAATAAAAAAAGACCTCTCGATATCTCGCCTACACAAACCATGGGATCCCATTCCAAAAAAACCGATAAAAATCAGGAAAAATTGATTAAAAACAAGATATCAGAATCTGATGAACAACGTGGAAAAATAACTAATTTTCTAACAAACGTAAGTCCCTTCGAAAGTGCGAGTGGGACTTCGCAGATGTTCTGATCAGAAGATGATGGGACTCAGGACCGGGGTGATGAATCCCGGATCGCTGCACGGGCTCAACAACTCAACCCTCGTCCAGAAAGGCTGGTCCCCTCGGACGATCCCGACCAAAACCTCCCAACAATCAATGCTTCTAAAATTTCTAAAAATGATAAAATGTCTAAAAATCATGAAAATTTTAAAATTAAAAAAAATAATAAAATTATTAAAAAAACGAATAAAATAACAAATAATACTACTAATAAAACTTTTGAAACTAAAAACAAAATAAATAAATATAAAACTAACAATGGAAAGAAAACTATTAATATAGCCACACTAAATGTCCGTAGTCTGAAAGGTGAAGAAAGATTAATAGAACTAGAAAATGCACTAGAAAAAACAAAAATAGATATATTGGGCCTATGTGAAATACGAAGAATAGGAGAAAAAATAATAAATAGAAAAACTGGGTATATATTTTATCATTTTGGTCAAATAAGCGGTCAAAGAGGAATAGGATTTATCATAAAAAAAGATTTAAAAGATAAAATTTTGGAATATAAAGCATATTCAGATAGAATAGCTCAATTGAAAATTTCATGTAAAAATAATCGTACACTGACGCTAATACAAATTTATGCACCAACTAGTGAAGCCGATGAGAAAATATGTGACGATTTTTATAATATGCTTAATGATATTATTAACGAAAAATTTAACAGAAATTCCAAAAATAAAACAATAATTATGGGGGACTTTAACAGTCAAGTGGGGAAGAGATCGGAAGAAGAAAATACAATAATGGGCCCCTATGGATATGGGAAGCAAAATGAAAGAGGAGAAAGACTTGTCAATTTTTGCCTAGAAAATAACATGAAAATTGTAAATACATTTTATAAAAAACGAGCAGGTAGAAGATGGACATGGCTGGCTCCTAATGGGATTCATAAAACAGAAATCGACTATATCCTAACTCCCCAACTAAATATTATTAATAAATTTGAAATAATTGATAAGTTTCCCTTCTTTACTGATCACAGACTGCTAAAAATAGAAATAGCCCTAAACATAATAACAAAAAGACCAAACCCAAAATGGAACAAAAAATCATCTCTAAATTTTAAAAAAAATCAAAAATGAAATATTAAATAAAATTGAAAATGAATTAAAAATAATTGAATATTCTAAAAGTGAACAAATCCAAAACCAATATAATATACTAGAAAGACATCTCAAAAATATACAAAAGGAGTCCCTAGAAGAATCGGAAAACATTCCTAAAATAACGGATATTACTAAAAAATTAATTGAAAAAAGAAACAAATTAAAAACAAAAAGAAACTCAAGCGAAAATCGACTAGAACATAATTTAATGTGCAAATTAGTAAAGTATAACATTAAAAAAGATTTAAAAAACTACAATGACAATTTAATAAAATCACTTGTCGAACCACACACATCAATGAAAAAACTAAAAAAAGAAATATCATCAGGAAACCAACTAATTACAAATTTAACAAACAAAAATAAAATTTTAGAAAATAATCGTACAAATATTTTAGAAATTGCTACTGATTACTACAAAAATTTATATTATAAAGAGGAAACTATAAGTAAAATTGATCAAATAAATATAGAAAAAGAAAATATTCCAGATTTTCTAGAATCTGAAGTCGAAAATATAATTAAAAAATTAAAACCGGATAAGACACCGGGAATTGACGGTATAAAAAATGAAACTTTAAAATATTCTATAAATATAATTAAAAAACCGCTAACATTAATATATAATAACATTCTAAAAAGTCAGATAATACCAAACCAATGGAAAATATCTAATATAATGATTCTATTTAAAAAAGGAGATCCAAAAGAAATAAATAATTATAGGCCAATAACACTATCGTCAAATCTTGGAAAAATTTTTATGAAACTACTCTACAACAGAATGGAAAAAATAATGATATTCAACCAACCTGCGGAACAAGCAGGATTTAGAAACGGCTACTCTACTTGCGACCATCTACACACCATCAATCAAATTATAGAAAAAGCGAAAGAATATCAAATAGACATCTATCTTGCTTTCATAGATTATGAAAAGGCTTTTGACTCAATACACCAAGAGTTTATATTTGAGGCAATGATCTCTCAAGGAATTAATAGGCATTATGTTGAAATTTTGAGAAAAATATACAGCGATTGCCAAGCCCGAATTATTTTGGAGAATCCAGGATCATTCTTCCCAGTAAAAAAAGGCGTAAAACAAGGAGATCCCCTTTCGCCAATGCTATTTAACTGCGCACTGGAAGAAATGTTCCGAAAGCTACAATGGGAAGAAGAGGGAATAAAAATAAATGGAACATATATAAATAATTTAAGATTCGCAGATGACGTAGTGCTGATAGCAAATTCAAAAATTCAACTAGAGAAAATGATAAAAGAACTAAACCTGGAGAACAAAAAAATAGGACTAAAAATAAATACTAAAAAATCTTTAATTATATGCAACGGAGACCAAGAAGAAATAAAATTTGAAAAAAATGAACCTCCCATCCCATGCAAATGTGAAACAGTATATCTAGGGCAATTAATAAATCTAGAAAACAAAACAGCTCAAGAGATTAGAAGAAGAATTGCTTTAACCTGGAAAAAATTTTGGTCTTTAAAATATATATTAAAAAATAAAGAGATAGACCAAATATCAAAAATAAAAGTACTTAAAAAATGTGTCATTCCAGTATTAACCTACGGAGCGCAAACCTGGTCTCTTACAAAAAAAATATGCATGACCTTGAAACTACTCAGAGATGAATTTGTGAAACAAATGAATTTGTTTATATTTACCCTTTTTTTAATGACACTTGTATGATTTTGTTTTGATTTTTTATCAAAATTTACGAAAATTTTCTATTTCTTCTTTGATTATTTCAAAAACTATTTAGTTTTCGAAAAAATGTCAAAGAATAAAGACTTTTTAAAATAGAGTATTTTATTATAATATAACAAAAAAATTGAAAATTTCAAAATTTTTTGAAAAAACTTTTTAAGTAAAGTACTACTTTCAAGTGACGTATTTACTCCAAAAGTTGATAGAAATCTACAATTTTAGTGTAAGGAGCATATACCAAATTTCATCGATCTAGCTGCTTTGGTTTTTAAGCAATCGTGTTTACACACACCCAGACGTAATTCAAAATGAATATACGAGAAAGTCTCGGGGAAGTCAATCCCCATATTTATTTTTACTTTTTTTTCACGAGATTGCTTGATTTTATTGTACTTTTGCAAAAACTTTCATTAAGACGCTGACGTTTCGATTCTTGGTGATTTCTAACATACATACATGTACGCAAGGGCGGATACAACGGTAGGGGGGGAGGTAAAGGAAGTAATTACCCCCCCCAGATTTAAAAAAAAAAAAAAATTGGAAATAAAATTTTATTTTTAATATAAAATTTTAAAAATTTGATTTGCATTCTGGTAAACAAGTACAGAATGCAGAATGCATCTTTAAATTATCGAAAGAAAAAAATTGTGTGCTCTGCGACGAGTCAAAAATTAATGAATGATTATTGAGATTATTATATATATTTATATACGATCTACATCTCCTAGATTCATTGCTGTTAAGAGAAGATCTCATCTCCTTTAAATGTCGAATTAAACAAAATTAAAGACAATTCAATTAAATCTCACAATTATTATTATTATTCGATAATCAAATAATAAATTATTAAATTTTATTTTAATTTTATCATACATACAAAATCACAAAAAAATGCAAATTTCAAAATGTATTATTAAATTAGAGTGAGAGAAAGAGAGAAATAGAGCAAGTCAATTAATGCCCTAAATGATTTATAAAGGCCATTAGCAGATCTCCACCTCCAGCTACGAATAAATCTCCTATTAATGATATGCTTCTTTTTTGCTGCCATCTCTTTTCTTACATCTTAAATTTAATAAATATAATAAAGAAATGAGGTTATTATATACATATATTTATATACGATCTACATCTCTCAACTCTTAAATTTAAAATTAATCCGAGGGGGGATCACTTTACAACGTTCTCTAAAAATGAGTGATTTTTTTATTTAAACATCTAAGATTAGAAAATCTAGTAGCTATTTGAAAATATTCTTATAGCTCTAGTATGATGCCAAAGACTAGAAGGAATAATTCACAAAAAGAATGCAGCTAAATTTTTTAAAAATTCTTAATCACTTGCTAACGTTTCGGTTCGGGTTTGAATTTTCGGAGCTACAAACATGGAAAAATAATAAGATATTGAGTTTTACAAATGTATACTAAAAAAAAACTTATTATATTAAATATATCATACATGTGTATTGTATAAAAACATAAAGACAAAATCACAGATATATATTTTGTTAGTATACATTTGTAAAAACAAAATATCTTATTTGCCGCTCCGAAGATGGTTCAAACCCGAACCGAAACGTTAGCAAATGATTAAGAATTTTTAAAAATTTAGCTGCAATTCTTCTTGTGAATTATTCCATCTTACCTTAAATAAATAAGAAAAAAAAAAAAACTGTTAAAAATAATTTGTTTAAAAGAAGAGGTTATTATATATATATATAATTATATACAATCTACATCTCCTTGATTTATTGCCAGTAAGAGAGGTTAACTCATTTCTTTTTTTTTTTGTTTTTGAATGTCTAATTAAAACAATTTAATTCAATCTCACAATTATTGGGTATTCTCTGAGGACTATTAATTAGATTTAGACAACTCAATTAAAATAATAATTAAGAGGTTTGTCCAAAAGGTGACAAAGACAGACCTTTTTACTTAGACAGGATTGGCGGCGGCGGCGCCTCGTGTCTTTGAAAGAAGCATCGTCGCCGCCGCCGCCACCGCCGTCGTTGCCGTGGCTCTTGTTGTTGTTGTTGTTGTTGTGGCCTGTACAATCCAACTATCATTCAAGTAGTTCATTGCACTTTATACATAAAATTTAAAAAAAAAAAAAAAAAAAAAAAATAAAATTGAATTCTCAAGAGAACATCATCACTGGAGAGGAGAATGTCACCCAACTCTTAGGGTGGAGGCTTGGCTCAATACTGAAACGATGGCGATGATGGGGCTGGTGAGGGAGGGGGACGAAAAGGGAGACGCCTTGGATGGAACATGCGCACGCCCTCACACACACACAATTGCCTTTCTAACCCACAGGTGAAATATTTATTTATTAAAAACAACATACTTGTTATACGAGATTTATTTTCGGTATTTAATTAATTGAAGGTGTGCTGTAGTTTTGCAGGTGTTAAGGAGCTTGAATCTTTAGTCCGAAACTACTGAGGCATTTTTTTATGTGGTTTTCTTTTTTAAATAATTAAATTTCGTGAGCATTTTATATTTAGAGAAAATACAAAAAACGTTATGAAAATTTTAATTTTTTTTTTTTTATCTAAAAATCATTAATATTCAACCTATAAGAATTAAATGAAGTGGGGACGAAGTAAAAAGTATTTATTTAAAAATTAACGGTCAAATAGTTCAATACTCTTGCAAAAGATGGCAGGCAAGTCTAACAGCCGGCATTATCAGATCACTTATAAGCACTTATAAGATCTAAAAATCATTAATATTCAACCTATAAGAATTAAATGAAGTGGAGAAGAAGTAAAAAGTAAATTTCATATTTATTTAAAAATTAACGGTCAAATAGTTTAATACTCTTTCAAAAGATGGCAGGCTAGTCTAACAGCCGGCATTATCAGATCACTTATAAGCCTATATTTATATACTTTTATGCTGTTATAAATGATATTTATATATTTATAAACTATTCATTATTAAAAGATCAAAGAAAATCAAATACATGAGATTAAACCCTACCATCCTGCCATCTGTTGGCAAATTTTCGTAATAATTTGACTTTTGGCTAACTTTATAATTGACCATCAACAGAGTTGAGAACAAAAATAATATTTTATCATATTATCTATATAGACCTACATGAGGACAATTTTATAATAAATTTCAAGTTTCAAGGAACTTTGATTGTAAAATAAAAAAATATATAAAGTTTGTTCGTTTCGCTTGCTAAAAAGGGAGGGGGGGGATTGAAGTATAATTTACATATTTTGTTCTGCATTCTGTTCGTTTGAAACCATCCCTATTAGCCCTCGGGCCTTGGGGTAGTTGGTAGCGTGGTGGCCTTCTGTACCAAGGGTCGCGTCTCATACGACAAAATTTATTTCAATTTAATTGATTACCAATAAATTGAAATAAATAGAGATGGGATCTAAATGGCATTCGTTGCCGAAAAAGACCTTAAATAAATAAAAAAATCTGGTGTGACTGGCGCACAGCACACAACTTTCTCTTACCTTCGGTAATCGAAAGTTGTGTTCTGTGCTGTCACACCAGATTTTCGTGTCGAAATATATTTAGTTCCCGACAGTACGGAACATATGAATTCAGATGTAAAATTTATAAGTATGGGAAAATATTTATATTTTGTTACCATGGCAACCATTTCTCCTATATTCCCTATGAAATACAAGAGTAAAGTGGTCTTCAGAAGATTTCAATCGCAAAATGAGAATATACATTTTAAAGAGCATCTAAAAAATAATTGATTTTTGAATTTAAAAAAAAATCGTTGGAGCAAATTTTGAGAAAATCGAAAAAAACTGAAAAAGTACATCAGTAAAGTACTAGTACTCTTTGGCCGATTTTGATTAAAAGCTTATTTTTCCGGTCCCGGGGGTGTTTAACTTAAATATAAAATTTCAACCTCGTAGCTCAATTCCTTCATGCTTAAAATTGAACACAGACACACACACACACACACACACACACACACACAGACAGACCATGTCGCGAAAACCACTTTTTTGGATTCAGCGGACCTCAAAACGTGAAGATCGATCAAAATCTCGACATCGAATTTTTGACATGAATCCAATACTTTCTCTCTATATATATATTACATATATACATAGGTAAGAGAAAGTAAAAATTATTACTATTCCAAAGTGCTTGCTTGACGATTTGTTTACATTCATAGAATACATAAATATTTCTCTATACATTTCCTATGGGAGAAATCGTAACTTTAAGAATTAATAACTCAAAAAGTTTGGGGACGAAAATAAGTCCCTAGAAGGTTCTTTAAATATATGAAATTTCGTTTCAAAATTCCTACGGGAACTTGGTCAAACACCTGGGGCAGAAAATGTAGAATTCGCTACATAATTTGAATCGCTGATGTGAATTTGAGCAGGGCGATCTCAGCGCCAAAGTTTTAGTAGATGGCCACCTTTTGTCGCCATTTTCTCTCAATCCACCTCGATTAAAATTGTATCGATAATAAAAAAGGTAAGTATGTTTTAGGCTTTTTTATTAATTAATTTTCTTTATTATTATTATTATTTTTATTATATTGACAAAAATATACGAAACAATTCGAGACAAAAATGACAACTGGAGGTTAAATTAGGTTAGGTTATTAAGAACTCATTTTACAAGTTCATGAATCGGACAGATATCAAAAATATGCACAAAGATTCTAGGCAGTTTTGGTACGTTTGCGCCTTTTGACCTAGATAGCGTGCCATGTACTTTTTACCTTGGCAAGTAAAACGAATAAGATGAAAAAAAAAAAAAATATGGAAGAAAAAAATGTTTTTTTTTGACTCATATAATTTCTTCCATATTTTTCATCTTATTATATTTTATTTTCATTTTATAATAATGAACAATTAACTTCAATCAAATCTATTATAAAAGTGTGCTCATGTATCAATATGACCAAATATTATTTTTGTTCAGAAGCTCTGATGATGGTCTATTATAAATGACCGAAACTTTTCTTTGCAAATCAGTCGTCAATCAAATAAAAATAATTAATTGTTTCATTCCGGACTTGAGAGTATTTAAAATAACAAGCAGCTAACAAAAATAAAATGGTAATAGAAAAAAACGAAAAAAACGTTTGTCTCTTCAGTCCCATAACATCAACATCACCTTACAATAAAAAAATAAATATTCCATGGGTTTCCAAATATAAAACTAAATAATAAAACAATTAAAATAATTTTATTATTATTATTCTTAACAGTTATTAAATAAAAATATCAAATAATAACAATGAAATAAATTAATTATTAAATTAATTATTACTATTAATAAAAAAAAGACAAAAATTGGAATAAAGAAAATTTATGAATATTAAATTTGTTTATAATTAATTGATTTATAATAAATTTGAAGATTTAATTTAAATAACAGTTAAGAAGAATTATAAAATAAAAGATGGCGGGCGAAAATTTTTTTTTTCTTTTTGAAACATCTAATTTCCAATTCGTGCAACGCAATCGGAATTGCATTTATAATAAAAAAAGAAGAAGGAATTGGATCAAGATGAAAATACAAACAAAAGACGAGGGGACGCGCATGTGCAACTTCTACTAAATAAAATAAAATGTATTTTTAAACACCAAAGAGAGAGAGAGGGACAGACACGAAATGAGCAAGGAGAAGGAATCGCAGTGCACACGTGGCATCAAATAAATAAAGGGTAAGGAAATTAATTACAAATAAATTCCATTTATTTTAAACTGCATCCGAATGAATATTCTGCATCCGTAAGTTTCGTCTATCTTTATTAGGTAATGGTAATTTATTTCGAAATTTAATATTTATTTTTACATGCATGGAATAAAAACTGGTAGTGGCTATACTAGTGATTTACTGATGTACATTTTTTAGTTTTTTGGATTTTCTCAAAATTGGATTTTGTTTAAAATTCATTAATCTTAATCATATATTTTTTAGATGCTCTTTAAAATGTATATTTTCATTTTGTCCTCTAAAGCACACTTTCCTCTTGTAAAACACAATAAGAAATTGTTTTAATAATTAGACATATTGTTTACAATAATAATTAAATTACATTATTAATAAATTAATTAAAAGCATGCATTGTTAATTAATAATAATAGTTAATATAGTCACTATAAAGATGCATAGCACAATACAAAAGAATCAAATAAGGGATTTGAAATTTGAATTTATTTATCATTTTGGTATGAAAAAAAAAATAGAGATTTGAACTTGTCTAAAGTTTGTATTTAATGTCCCCCCAATGGGCACTTAATTAAAAGAATAAAAAACATTTTTCGAAAAGCATTCAGAATTATTTTTGCTCTCTCTGTTCATTCAAATTTTAATTCTTCTTTGATATGGAAGCGGAAATAGAAATAGAAAGTTTAGATTTATATATATATATACACTTTATACGCTCTAGATCTCTTCTTTTCAATGGCTAATTAAAAATTAATTAAATAATTAAATCTCACAATTAAAATTTGATAAATAATGAGATATATTAAAAATTTTATTTTTAGAGAATATGTGAGAAAAACAAATTCCCCTAAATAAAAAATATTATTTCTTGAATTATTCGTTGACGTAATAAATAGACACACACCCGTAAAGACACGTGGCAGGCCAAACTGTAAATATCATATCGCGTTTATTTATGCAAATTTTTTTTTTCTTTTTTTTAATATTTATCCACTCGCGTGGGAGGAATTCTTTTGTAAAATTTCGTAATAAAATTTTTGACATTAATGATTTGTAATCATTTTTCCAATAGATATTTCAAAAAGATACTAAAATAGTATAAAGCTAGATAAAATAAAAATATTTTCTTTTTTGAATTTTCTAATTGAACTAGAATTGGTTTTAGGTCATTTTACTAATTAATAATAATTTAATATATCATTAATTATAGAATAATAATTGTGAGGTTTAATTATTTTTTTTTATGTAAATTTTTAATTAGACATTGAAAGGAAGAGATGTAGAAATATATAAATATAAATTTATATATCATCGATTTGAAGTTAAAGAAAAAACGAGGAAGGGATGTAGAGCGAATATAGATATAACTCCCACTCTCTATTCGTGCATCAATATTTGTCGAATTTTTCTTTTTAGTCATCCAAATGTCGGGAGAGACAAGCAGCTCAAGTCGTAGCCAGGCACGTCGCCGGCGACGTCGTCAACGAACATCAGCAGCAGGGGCTTCCCAGCTCGAAGATAACAATATTGTTGCGAAATCAGAGGAAATTGAACAACAATCAGCAACAATCGCGGAGTCGCCAATTAACACAAAATGTGAAAATGCAAATAAAAAGATTGAGAAAACAAATTTAACAGGAGAGAAAATAAATAATAATAATAAAAATATATTAAAAAAGAGAAAAAAGAAAAAAGGTCAGCAAAATAATATTAATAATACAAGTGAAATTAGAAATGATGATGATGAAAAACAACAATCAAAGGATGTCGAACAAACGAATGTAGCAACAACAACAAATATTCTTGAACAAGATGAAGATTCTTCTTTTGAAATTAACGTTCAGAATGGATTGGGCGCCGACGATCTTGACCCTCACTATACTTCGTTATGCAGTTCACGAACTGTCCAATCGGAAACTGCGGGATTTTTTAAGATCATTCTAGAGACTGTAGAGGCAAGCGCTGGAGAGAATTGGATTAAAGGTCCATTTGCAAAATGTAGCACTGATCTTGAGAGAATTCAAGCACTTGGAAATAACGACAAGGTAAATCTTTTCTTTTTTTTTTTACATCAATTTTTTTTCGTTTGTCGTCGAGCAATAAATAAATACTCCCAATCCAAAAAGTCAGTTTTTGACTATTTGTAGCCTATTCATTAAGACACAGGTCAGGTTAGTTTGAAACGATTAGATTGTAATTAAAATAAATTTATTAAACACGAAGCTGCTTCTTTGATCAAGTTTAATGTCGATTTTTGTGGAATATTAAAAAAAAAAAATCTAAATAAAAATTGGATATAGGTGACGTAACAGTCAAGGAAAATTAAATAAAAAAACTTTTATTTAATTATTTCATCAGAACAAAAATAAAACAAACAATTAAATGAAAATTCGGTCTTTCTAATTAAATAAAAAAATTTTATAAATAAAATTATTTTCGACAATTACAATTGAATTTTTTTTTTCAAGAGATGTAGAGTATATATAAATATAGCCATCTTGGAAATTAAAACTTTGTTATTTTTTCAAATTCTATAAGAAGATTATAAAAAAAGAAAATTATTTAAATACATGGACGATGTTATGCATGAAGGAACCAAGCGCCATTATTATCGAAATTGAGTTAAGACCGCCATCTTGTATGTAAAAATTATTTAAATCACAACATGATTACTCTGTGCACTTTTTTTGTATAAAACAAGAAAAAACAAGTCATTGGTTTTGTTTACAATTGTTCAAATGAAATGGCCTTTATCTCAGATTAATGGCGCTTGGCTCCTTCATGCATAACATCGTTCAAATAAAATATTTAATGATGAAACAAATGTAAGTAAATTTCGACAAAATATCATTTTTAAGTGATCTAGAGAGTAAGTTTCTTTTGTTTTAATTAATTTTATCAACATTTCGTTTTTTATTATTTTTTTTAAAATAAAAAGATCAATTTCGTGAGATATCCTATATAATACATTTAAGGGATAATTGAATTAATCCCACGCTATGTTGTTGTTGTTGTTGTTTTATTCAACAGGTGAGCAAGGGTTTGGCCACAACATTATCGCATGTGACGAGTCTATTTCGTGGAAAAAACGCCTCCGAGTCACGTGCTCGACGGTTAGCCGGCGATGAAGCTCTTATCAGGGGCGATACTCGTGCGGCTCTTGCGTTGTATAGCCAAGCGGTGCTCAGGGCACCCATACCGCCACCACTAAACGGTACCAGGGAAGAGAATCATTCAAATTTAGAGTCCTCAAACGCTGTCTTTCACAAACTATTAGCTTTAAAAAAATCTGGTGTGACTGATCGCGCATCACACTTACCTTGTGTTCTGTGCTTGTCACACCAGATTTTTCGTGACGACATATATTTAGTTTCCGCCAATATATTAGAATTAAAGATGTAAAATTTATAAGTATGGGAAAATATTTATATTTTGTTAAAATGGGGCAACCATTTCTCTTATCTTCTCTATGAAGTACAAGACAGGGGCGTTGTATAAGGGGGAGCCGCCTCCCCCCGAAATTTCCTAAATGCATATTCATATATAGGAATATAGAGCCAATAATGGGTTTCGGTCCCCCCTCCCCCGAAATGTTTGCGCGGCCCCGTAGCGCAAAAATGCAAAATAAAAATTTTGGTTCCACGGATGGTACCGCGGGTGGCAAAAATATTAGCGTCTCTAAAAAAAGGTAAAAATATTTTTTTTGGACGGGAAAAAACTTTGGTTCCGCGCAAGAGAAAATGTTAACCGCGTGCGGCACACCAAAAAAAATTTTTGGTTCCGTGGTCGAAAAATTTTGCGCTCTCTAAAAAAAAAAAAGGTAAAATATTTTTTTCGGACGGGAAAAAATTTTGGTTCCGCGAAAAAAAAATTTTTGAGATCAGCCTCCCCCCCGAAAAAAATTTCTCATATATGCCCCTGGTACAAGAGTAAAGTGACAGAAGATTTCAATGGTAAAATGAGAATATACATTTTAAAGAGCATCTAAAAAATAATTGATTTATTGAATTTTAATAAAAAATCGTTGGAGCGAATTTTGAGATAATCAAAAAAAAGTGAAATGTTTAAAATTAAAGTTGTAGCAAATTTTCGCCTCTACAAAAACGCTAATCACTATTTTTGTTCTATACAGATATTGCTGAAAAATCGAAAGAAAGGATTAAGTGAATTTAAAGAGATAGAGAGAAAGGAAGGTGTTGTTGTGTCGGCACGGACAAAAAAACAACAAAGGAGAGAATCCTTTTTAGATTTCCCAAATGAACCCAAAGAATGTTTGTGAGATATACGAGCTGACAGAGAGCTCTTCTATTACAGAGAGAGAATATCGTATTTAATTCATTAATTTGTTTTTGTTTGTTTTTTTTATAGATAACAATGCACCAGAAGAAGGCACGGAATTGGCACTTGCTTATGGGCGTCGTTCAGAAGCGTTGCTTGTGGCTGGACATTTTCAATTTTGCCACCGAGACATTCATAATGCCCTCGAATATGGATATCCATTTTCAGAAAGGTCAGCTCTAGTGATTATTATTTGAAATTCCTATCGGGATCGCCTCTGGCCGTAATCAGGTCTATTCTCTAAGCAAAAACTTTTTAAAATCTGCATTCATTTTAACACTTCCTTGCCTCAAATAGCTATTCTCTAAACAAAAACTTTAAAGCCAAAGCGTTAACATTTAGTAAATAGTGTTAAAAATTAATGCCATGTCTAGGGGGTGCCTTTAATATTTTAATGTCGTATTTAAAATGGCGTACTTAACCTAAAAAGTAAGGTTATGATTTTGATAGCATTGAAATAATAACAATATGTCATTGTTAAAAAGCACAAGTACACTCACTGGTCGAAAAAAATGGAACTTCATTTGAATTTAAAAGCGAACCCTATCTACGAGAAGCTTATCTATCCTCTCTGAACATCTGGTCACGGGCACTAACTTTATTAAATATTATAAAAAAAAATTTCTACAATCTCATATCTTTCTTTATACTTGTAAAAGAAAAAAAGTCTATTTTTTTCGACCAGTGAGTGTACTTGTGTTTTTCTTTGATGACGTTTTTATTAATAATTTCAATGATATAGAATCTTAATCGTTAATAACTAACAGATTTTTACGAATGAATGATTTTTAGAAAGCCAAAGAACTATAAAATATCATAAATATATGTTTTTTTCATTCAGGGATATCTAAAATTGTATTAGGGGTGACCAAAGAAAAAAAAACTGAAAAAATTCGATTTTTCTAGACTTTTAGCCGTTTGCGGCACGTCTAAATGATCTCCGATTGGGATGAAACTTGAAATTTATATGTATTATAACTCTCTGCATATATTTAAAGGGTGTTGACTTAAAAAATCCAGGAAATGTAAAATTAGAGCCGCTTTAGAAGACATTTTCTATTGAAATTTCATTTTCTCTATAGCTCTAAAATCTGACGTGATGGGGCAAAACTGAAGGCATTTTTGGAATCAGCGCTACCCAAATACCCAGAAATAGCTTCAAATTCTCAGTCGACAAAAAAAAGTACCTTTTTGTTGCTCTGTGTTATTGGGAAAAAAGTGAAATTTAAACTCTTTTTTTTTTTAAAGGAAAATCAAATATAAAAGTGAGGGAAATTAAAAACAAAAACAAATTCGGATAACTAGTTATCAAAGGGAAAGCCAGAAAACTTTTGTTTTGAAAGAGGAGACCACAAACGAAATACGCGCAGTTTATACTTTGAACTTGTTTGTATCAGATATCTGCTTGTTTGGCGAATGGGCCGATGTTGGAGAGACAGAGGAGATTTGGCGAGAGCTAAAGCCGCAATGATTTTAGCCGATCGACTATTAGAGGATATTCCGCCAGGATTCATCATCGAAATGGACAGAGCGAGACTCCAGGAGGAGATTATGGCCCTGGATCAATTCCGCGATAGGTCAACTGATAGTGAACAAGAAGAATTCAATCCTGAACAAGGTACGAATGTAATCGACTTTTGTTTTTTTAATAAACTAGAAGAGTGAAAAAAAAACCTAAATAAATGTTTGAGTTTTTAGAAATTTAATAATCATTGGGCTTATAGTGAAAAAGGGAAGGTTAAACATTTCTTAGAATTTTGTCAAAATTCCTCTCAAAAGTAAAATTGTAGAAAATAGAAAAAAATACAGATTCAAAGAATTGGGTGAAATTTTTGAATATACTCAATGAAGATTCATTTCAATAAATCCGGCTCGAAGGACCAAAAACTATATGCTAAGAAAAGAGACCACTGCTCTTGGTCCTTCGAGTCGGATAATTTTTAGGAAATTTAATGGGCAATTTACAAGATATGGCCAAAAATCCAGTTAAATGAGTTATTGTATTAAGAAGAACTCAGCTCTCCGCCCGGCCGGTTGACTACTTTCTGAGATTAGTCCCGTCATACAAACTCGTAGAAAATAGATAAGGTTTTTATTCTCTTTAAGGTGAACGTCCACTTCCGAGATTAGCTGGAGGTTTGCACGATTCCTTAGCCGATGCTTCTGCCAAATTGGAATTACGTGATAATAAAACTGAAGGACGTTATATTGTGACACGAGATGATGTCCATCCAGGCGACGTAGTGATTGCTCAACCAGCATTTGCCAGTTCTCTTCTCTTTGAAAAACAAGGAACGCATTGTTACAGATGTTTCAGCAGGTAATCTTTTTTTTTTATTCAAATTCAAAAAATCTTCCTCCCTGAATGTTCTTCATATGGCAGATTGGTGGCGGCTGAGCCTTGCAGTCAATGTGCGGGCGTTGCTTTCTGTTCGGGACGTTGTGCTCGTCTAGCATTTCCCTGGCACCGTTGGGAATGCCGTCATGGAGAACTAATTAGAGGCTCAGGACTTAGTCCTCTTGCAAGACTCGCTCTTTCCATAGTCACTAAATATACACCACAAGAACTATTGCCAGGTATACTCAAGAGAAAATTTAATTTTTTTATGCAAGGGAGGAAAAAAACGAAAATTTCATATTCTTTGGTCAAAGGATAAACAAACTCATTTGCATTGTTTCGTCATCAATCATCTTTTGTAAATTATTACGCCCTAAATTAAAATTTATTTATTTATTTATTTATTAATAATAAATATTTCTCTTAATATAATAGTTTAATTATATATATTCTACATCTCTTTCAATTTCAAAACCTCAAAAATGTATCATTTAAATTATAAATAATAATGATAATTCGGCCCAGGCGAAAAAATTCAATTGAAATAAATGAGCGCGGGAGTCCGCCGAAAAAGACAATGAAGAAATTTAAAATAAAAATTATCATTACGCGTTTTAAGTCAATAAGTCTTACACGTAGAGTTCACCAATTTTTATCTTTTTATTTAAAAATAATAGTCTTAAAAAAAAAATAATAATAGAAAAAATTAATATTAGATTTCAAAGTTGGCTATACTGGTATATTGTACATATTCTACATCTGAAGACATTCAAATCCTTTTTTAATTAATTTTAAACTGGTAACAGTTGGCTCTAGTTGAAACATTATGCTTTAATAGGAGAATTAAATCCTTTTTTAATCTCAAAAATTTTTCATTTTAAATAAATTTTATTTTTATTAGAAACAATAAATTTTAAATTTAATTATTATTTAAAAATTAAAAATTTATATAAAGAAAGAAATATGATAATTAGAATTTTAATTATAGTTTTACTGACAACAATGAGGTTTAACAATATTCTCAAACAATAGATATTTTTTTTTTTTTTTTTTTATAAAAAACATTCACACTTTTTCTCATTCACACTCACACACACACACATTCACGCAGTCTTTTCGGCAACTTAGGCCATTTAAGACTTTTTGACGATAACCGTTATGAATATATATTATTATTTGGGGTCCAGGCATTCTTATTTAAGCCATTTGGTATCCAAATGCCTTAAATAAAATTATCGGACTACCTGGGGTCCGAACCCGCGACGTTTGGTATAGAAGGTAGGCACGCTACCGACTACTCCAAGCCCCGTGGGCAACAATAGATATTTGACTAATTTTATTTCTACTAAAAAAAATATGTGAAAATCGTATCGTTTAAAGTCTAAGATGCTGAAAAGACTTTAAAAAAAATTTTAACAGCATCCAAAATCCAAAATATCTTTTTATTTATAGAAGATAGGAAGGGAAAGCAACAATTTCCTTGGTTGCTGTAACAAACTGTTCAATTGGAGCCTTTAATCAGCGAGTTGAGATGTTGACAAACAACTTAAGCGTTGTCTGCCCTAGAGAGAGCCCTTCAATGTGTTTGCTTTTGTGATGTTGAATCACAAGCGTTACGTTACTTTGTCTTTATTTGAAATCCCTTAACTCCTTTGAGTTTCTATTAACATAAGCCCAAAACGTTGATATACATAAATAAAAATGAATGCAAAAGAGAATTAGCGTCTAATTGAGTATGGAAATATTAATTTAAAATAAAAGACTCCCTTTTTTTTAATATTTGATAGATATCATACTTCTTTGATTATTATTATTATTTATTTATTTTTATTAAATTAATTATTTAATAATAATTATAATTAAATTTAAAAATTTTATAATTTATATACCGGTATGTCATTGGATTTTTTAAGATTAAAAGAGATTATGAATTTCATTCAAGGAGATGTAGAATGTATACAAGTATATCTATAGCCATTTTAAAAATCAAATATTAATTTTTTTATGATTATCTTTCTCTCAAGACAAATTTCTTTATTTTATTATTGATACAAAAAAAAAAATAAATAATTAAAAATAAAATCTAAATTAAAATAAAAGGTAAGCTTAATTATGAATAATCAAAGAATTAATTGAAACAATGAATGTAAATTTATTCTTTGACTAAATATTATTATTTTTATGTTAATTAATTAACCAACATATTGTTTTTTTTTCTCTCTCTCCATTGTTTTAATAGTCAATTTAAAAATTGTTACAAATATATCAAATGATATTTTGAGAATTTAATATCGGATGTATTGACAAGAACAATTAATTGTTTTTCAGGTCAAAGAGATGAAGAGTTGGATGCTGTGTTGTCTCTTTGTGGCCACGAAGACCGAAGAGAGCCTCATGATCATCTTCAACGGTGTCTAATGGCGAAATTTCTCACAGCTGTGCTCCAAGACGCTGGCTTTTTTCGAGAAATCGGTGTGTACACACATTTTCTTTTTCATATCACTAATAAAATAACAAATTTCATTTCAGGTGAAAGTTTAAACGAAATGAAAGACAATTGTTCGGCAATACTCGCTAGACTTCTTCAAGTTTTACAATTCAACGCTCATGAAGTGTTAGAAACTGTACGCCCTTTAAATGGATGTTTTCGTGGAAGTAAAGTAGAATATCTCGGCGTGGCTGTTTACCCAACGGCTTCTTTTTTCAATCACGATTGTCATCCGGCTCTTTCAAGGTTTTCTTTTTGAATTCCGTTCAAATATCTGGTTATTAATTATATTATATTATTTGTAGATATTTCGTGGGCACGTCGATTGTGTTGGAGGCGATTCGGCCATTTCCTGGCAATGGGTGTCCCATTCCAGAGAATTACGGGCCTGTTTTCTGTAAACAGTCCCTTGCCTGGAGGCAACGTGTTTTGGCATCTCGTTATTGGTTTCGTTGTCATTGTGAGGCTTGTATCAACGATTGGCCTCAATTCGAAACGATGCCTCATGCGGATGTTGTTAGATATCGGTAAGTTTTTTTTTTTTTTTTACCTATATCAGGAGTGGCTACATAATTCGATATGTGTGCGTTTCCTCTACATTACCTTTAGACTACATTACACGATAACCCTTCTCAGATCTGCTTCAAAAAAAAATTTTATACATATGCGAAAGTGATTAATAACAATATAAAAAAAAATTTTTTAATTTTTATAGGCATTTCAAACTTGAATAATTTTTTTTTTAGGTGTCCCGCAACTCCTAATTGTGACGCACGACTTTTATCAAACACAACAAAATGTCCAAAATGTCGCCGGGCTGTGAATTTAACTGAATTTCAAACACTTGTCAAAGAATCTGAAAAATATTATCATCAGGTATACTTGATACACGAAAGAGCGTACATTTTCACTATTTTAAATAAATCTTTTTTTGTTTTTAAGGCTCTTGATGAGATGGATCAAGGCAATGAGCAGGAAGCCCATCGGCTACTCTGCAATTATATTTCCCTATTTTATCGTTTTGCCTATCCACCACGACGGGAAGTGCAGTTGGCTCAAATTGCACTTGCATCATGTGCAGCAGCAAAGGGAAATACAACGCTAGCACAAACAATTGATACAAAGAAAGAATAAATTTGACCTAGAGATTTGATTAGAGACTCAGTGACGTTCAAATTCATTTTTTTTTTTTATTCTCAAAGAATCAATTCACTTGTATCTTTTTGAAATAATAAACTCTGGACACAAGTGGTAGAGTACTCGCTTCTCAACATTCGAGAATTATATAAATAGATTTGATTTTATTAAAGTTTTACCTTAAAAATGAAAATATCAATTTTTGAGGTTAAATGTTGATGTTAAATTCTTTTCCAAGAGAATGAGAATTTCTTTTTGTATTAATATTTTTTTTCTTAAGACTTTATTAAAAAAGAAATAAATTATTGGAGCACATAAAATAGTCTTAAAGGAGAATAATTCATGATCAAGAGATATAGAAATTGATAAATGACGAAACAATGCAAGTGAGTTTATTCTTTGATTTTTCTTTTTTAATTAATTCGCAATACCAAGAATTTTAATAAAAAGGTATTCAAAAAGCTCTCCCCTGTCTCTTTTGTCTTAATTTTAATAAAGAGTCTTCCACAATAATTCTACGTCCCTAAAATATGAAATCAGACTGCTGATCTGTCTAAATTCACCATCTTTCTTTCCCTAAAGAAATTCGTTATTTATTTTTATTTTATATAAAAGTTAAATTCATAGTTTATTAAATTTGGATGTTAAAAATTAATTCTTTTTTTTTCTATTTTTATTTGCTCTGGAATGTGAATGAATAAATAGATTTTTTTTTTTTAATTGTATTATTTATCCTTCGGACCCATGCTTGGGACAGGAATATTTAACTAAAGCATAATATGTGTATCGAGAGTTCTTTCCTTATTGAGTTATTTAATTTAATCCGCATATTTTGATATTTCAGTTGAAATTCATTCAAATGATTGTGAAAATGACGTCAACATTCAAGCTAAAAGGGAATCGCCTCCTTTTAATGGCAATTTCAAGAAAAGCAATAAAACAGGCATTTAAAAGCAATAAAATCTCTTCAGAGAAATTTACATAAATGTTTTGATATTTTAACTGGAATCGATCTTCTTGAAATTTAAGATTTTTTCACAATAAATTAAAGTGATTTCAAGTGAAATATCAAAAATGTGGGTTAATGGGATTTACTCAAAAACGAAAAAACTCTCGGTACTCTTATACTTAAGCCAAGTACCTATGTCGCAAGTATTTCAATCACATAAGCCAAAGGGACGGAAATACAATAGTTTTCCTAGCATGGCAGATCCTCTTTACTAAGCAAAACCATTTTGGAAATTCCCACCCTCCAACAATATCGATTAGTTTCTATAGAAACAATCCAGAGATTGATCAAACTCCGCCGCCGTCGCCGCCATGTCAAATGAGATGAGACGAACCCGTTCTCGTCGACCCTATCGACGTCCTCCTTGTGCCATTACACGTCCATTAGACATGGCCTATGATCCGAGTTTTATTTATTCATCGAAAGTTGATCAATGCCGTGATGCATTACGTGAAACGCAGAATGCAATCAAAAAACGATGCAATTATAAATGTCTTTTAGATGAATCCTATTTGAATTTAAATCGGACAATAAATTTGACCTCACCAACGCCACAGGAATCCAAAGAGAGTGAGGGTTTTTATTATACTAGACCAAAACCGAAACCGCCAATGTCTGTTCAAGAAAAAGTTGAACAAGAAAAGGAAGCGTATCTTGCCGATGCACATCATCAGGAATACAAAGGTACGGTAACATTTTCTCCGCTCTAAGTCCATTTCAAGGGACTTCAGGAAATTTCGTATTTATTTAAAAAATAACGGCCAAATAGTTGAGCACTCTTGCAAAAGATGGCAGGCTAGTCTAACATCCGGCATTATCAGATCACTTATAAGCCTATATTCTTATGCTGTTATATAATAATATTTATAAACTATTCATTATTAAAAGATCAACGAAATTCAAACAAATACATTATATTAAATACAGCCCTGCCATCTGTTGTCAAATTTTCGTAATAGTTTTTTTTGGCTAACTTTTTAAGACCCCTAACGCTATTTTATCGGCAAAAACATGCGAACAGCTTGCCTCCTGAACCGCATTATATACGAAAACTTGTCAGTAATAAATAACTGGTATCGTTTAAAGTCTTAAATGGCCTAAGTTGTCGAAAAGACTGTGTGTATGTGAGTCTGAATGTGAGTGTGAATGGGAAAAAAAGTGTGAGTGTTTAAAAAAAAAAAAATTGCCAAAATGGAAAATATTCCCATTGAGGAGAATTGTTATATTAAAGACAATAACAAAATGCCGAAATGTTAAATTTCAAATTCAATTTTCACTTCTAAATAAAGAGAGAAATGAAAATAAAATTTAATTTTAATTATATAAAAAAAAAGTATGAGATTTTTGAAGCCTCAGGTGGCGCCAAGCAAATGGCATTTGTGCAAATCAATGCTCAATCAAAGTTCTAAATAGAGAAAGTAAAGAAATAGAATAAATAAATGAATAAATTAGAAAGCTGGATACTCAAGTTCAAAAACGCCTTTAAAAAAGAAAAGGAACACTCTCCGTGAAAGCGAAGAATTCAAAAAATATAAAAATATTAATTTGTAGATAAATCTTTGAAACTAATAACCTAGTGTTTTAAATGTTTTTTTTTTATATATATTTTCATATAATTAATTTTGTGAGCCAAGAGCCTCTCTTGGGGACACACCAGATTTTATAAATATTATTAGGCCTACTTACGCCCTGTTTCCTCTCCAATCCAGGCTTCCGGATGCACACTTGTGGAATGCAGACAATTTATCGTGAAACGGAAATGCAAACGGATGTCTGGCAACCACCAGAGTTTCATGTCACTTCATGGGATCCGTATCCTGAAGTCCTGATCATCGCGCAACTTGGCTGGGAGCTTGGCTTCCAGCCAACCATGCGGGAGGTATGCATATGCCCTATGCATATATTAAAGCTATAAACAGAAAATAATAGAATCAATCAATCGTCCAACTATATACAGTCATGATATTAATATAATGACACCAGCAACAGACAAACAATTCGAATAAGGAATGTTTAATTTTTTCTTTTTTGACATTTAAAACAATGGGGATGGCCTCTCTGATGTTTATTCAAAAAATAAATAAATAAAAACTTACATTCATTGTTCAGTAATTAATCAATTTATATAATTAGGCTACATCACTTCATAAATAATAATCGCATCAATTTATTTTAATTTATATTTATGAGAGAGAGAGAGAGAGAAAATATATCAATAGCAAAATTAATGTTTATTTGATTTTCAAGACAGCTATGGCTATATACATTCTACATCCCTTGGAAAAAATCCAGCATCGTTTTAACCTCTAAGAATTGATTAATTTAATAAAAGTGTATTTTAAGATCTTTAATTATTATCAGGAGATATTTATTCAAATGGAAACAAAAGTAGAAATAAAAAAGTCCGAGAAAAAAAATATTTGTTTGATAAATATCAAATTTATTCTTATTATTTATTTAGTTAAATTAATGACAGAATATTTATAAATAATAATTAAATTCAAAAATAATTAAAAATCAATTTTTTAAGGTTAAAATATGATGTTGATTTTCATTTGAAGGGATGTAAATGTTATATCCATTTTGGAAATCAAGTTAAAATCAAGATTATTTTTTAATAGTTGAGGAGAAATCATTTATTTGAGTATTAAAATATACAAGAAATTGAATTCTCATCTAAAAAAATAATTTTCACTTGGGAAATCTGACGTCTTAAATAATATAATTTTGAATTATTACGCAAGTATTATTATTAAAACCAACAATATATAACCTCCTAAAAGAACAACAATAGTATTATTAATAATTGATTTTTTTTTTTTGAAAGGTGAAAATTATAAAGCGCATGCGCATCCGGCGCGCTTGGGAGCAATCTTTGCCGCCAGTAATTGATCAAAAAACGCGAGATGAATCGACGCGGATCTTTGAGGCTTTGCAAACAGCCGAATGGCATTTAAGAGATGAGTTTTTATCAACAATTAACGCTCTGCGTATGGAACTTGCAGAGTCTCTATTAGAGGAGTATACAGACAAACAAACAGATGCATTAGTTGACCGTCTACGACGGTATTATCAAAAGAAGAAAGCCTATAATAAAATTGTCCTCTTAAATCAAGATATGGTACATTCACGGTGAGTTCTGTTTCTATTTTCTGTTTCTAGGTTATCTCCATTCATGTTTTATGTTTAGTGCCGTTCGTCGATTGGACCCTAAACGTGTGAAGAAGCAAAAAGAAGGCGATTCAATTCAACAACACGCTGATCGTACAAGTGAAATATTTGCACATAAAAGACGAATTGGATTTCTTGGTAAACATCGAAATCTTGATATCGGGCCTGAAGTTCTACATCGATTAAATGCCACCCCGAAAAAACTTGATCAGATGATGACAATGTCATATAGAGCACTTGCTGTCAAACCGAAATGCACTCAGCCTGATGTCTATAATCTCTGTGTCAGGTGAGAGAACAAACCTCTATTAATAAAAGAATTTGTTTTGCGGTTTAACTGTGGTTTTTTTGTACAAATTACAAAGTTTCGGCCACTCTTCTTAAGGTATAATTCAGCTAAGATTACAAAGGACAATCTCATTTGAATTAGTTGAGAAAAAACAAGATGGCTGCCGCATTTCGACATGCACGCCATCTACATAGCGTGAGCGATCGCAGCGCCCCTACTCACAATCTGACACGAAATTCAAATATTGTACTGTAAAAAAATACTAGTATCTAAACTGTAAAAATTTTTATTAACAAAATATTGAATGTTATACAGTATATAAAAATCTACATAGTTCATTCGTGCAGTAAAATTCATACTGAACGAATGGACTACGTTTGTCGTCTTTGGAAAACCTCGAGTACTAGTACTTTGTACTTTTTTTTTTTAGTTTTTTCCCAATTTTCTCGCTTTAGCAATTTAATAAAAAAAAAAAAACGACCTAGCTCCAGCTCGGTCAACCCGAAATCTATATATATAATTCGCTAATGTCCTGTCTGTCTGTCTGTCACGCTCTATTTAGGCGACTTCCCGTTGGAATTTTGAAATGAAATTTTATATGCATAAAGAGGACTTTCTCGGGATTTCAAGTAAATTATTTTCATCCTGAAATTCCTATAACTTTTTGAGTTATTAATTCCTAAAGTTACGATTTCTCCCATAGGAAATGTATAGAGAAATATTTATGTATTCTTTCCATTTGTGTATTCCTTGAATGTAAACAAATCCTCAAGCAGGCACTGGATTGGAATGGAATAATAATAATTTTCTTTACATAATTAAGAAGAAAAGGCGAGGGCACGGAATATTGTTTCAAATGCTATAATGGGTAGTTTTGATAACTTACCTACCCCAACATTAAAATAGCCTCCCTATGGGGAAATACATGGTGTTTGTCCTTCAGCATTAAAATGCTGAAGGACAAACACCATGTATTTCCCCATAGGGAGGCTATTTTAATGTTGGGGTAGGTAAGATATCAAAACGACCATTAATAATATTTTTTATGAAATATGTCCTAAAAAAAATTTATATTTAATGTTACTTGCAAAATTGACAAAAAAAAAATTATATATAATCCAATGAAAACAAAAAACTTTAATGTTAATTTTCTCAAAGGTAGATCTCTCGGTAGATGGCGCTTGACACACTAATGCGTAACAGGGTCCATATATAATTTCTTTTTCTAATGTACTTGTTTCAAAATTTTCTCTATCTCTCTTTCATTTTTATTAAAAAATTAAAAATTTAAAGTAACACATCTAAAAATCTAAGAAATCACCGCCATTTTTCTTTTTCTTTTTTTGCAGATATACCAAATATACAGAAGATAAATTAAGAAAATTGATAGCTGATTTAAAAAATCAACGCCATTTCAAGAAGGGCCAGGATAAAGGTTCATTGACAGATTTAAATCGAGTTGTTTGGTTTAGATTTGACCCAGAATGGAAACCCCCGAGTCCCCCGCCAGCTGATTTGGTTGAAGAAGAAACCGAGGAACATTATCAAGCTGCAATTCTACTTCAAAAAATTATCAAAGGTCGAGCCATTCAGGAAACTATGTGCTCAGGACGACGCGACTGCGCGTAAGTTTTATTTTTTTACTCACAGAGAAATTATGGCGAGAAATATAAAAGCAAGTAAAAAAGTTCACGAAAATATTCTATATAGAAAGGGTCATTTAACTACCCCCCACTTAAAAACCCCCGAAAAGAAAGAAAAATAATTTATTAAGGACAAAACAATGCAAGTAATTATATTCTTTGACTTATTATTATAGAGGATGTAGAGGATATATTATTTTTTTAATTGATTCACAAATAGTTTTTTTTTATTAAACTTAAATGGTTTTATTAATATTTTACTTTTAAATTGTAAATTTCTCGCCAGCCTAAGATACGCCTACAAGATAGGCAACGCCATTGATTAGGAAAATTCACCCTTGGGTGCTGGTTAGGAACCACTGATCTAGAGATTTATTAAATTGTTATTTATTAGATAAAAAAATTATTCTACTAGTTGTTAATCAAAATCGTATTTATTTATATATAGATATGTATTTTTTTTAATTTAAAAAAATAAATAAATTTTAGATTTTTAATTTGTTTCTTTAGATTTTTTTTTTGACCTCTTAATTTAGTCAACAATTAATGTTACAATTGTTTCTATCTTCCTTCCTATATCCATTATTTCTCAATCTTCAATAATGTGATTAATTAATATTAATTAACCTATAAATTTGAAGATTTTAGCTTCTTTATAAAGGAAAATAAAATTCCCTCGCACATAAAAAGTTTTTAGAGATTATTCATTTCAGAAAAGAAGAGATGTAGATTGTATATAACTATATATAATAACTTCTCTCTTTATAAATGATAAAAATTAACGGATATTTTTTTGTAAAGAGAAAAATTATTTCCCATCGGTTAATTATTTTTTTTTTTCCTGTTTCATCCACTAGTGAACTTATTGAAGAGATTCGTTGTATTCATGCACTGCATGAACTTGGTCGTAAACGATTAGCAAGTCGAATGTTTTCACTTGTGAGTAAACAACGACATACAATCAATTTAGAAAACGAGAGGCTTTATATCGTTGAACTTATGATTGATGTTGCTGGACGAACGTTTTCACGTGCACTCGATTTATTAACAAAAGAACTTTTAAGATTAATCGATGAACGTCGAATTCATGCCTATGCCCTTTTAGCTGAAAGAAGTCGTTTAGATTTAGAATGCGTTGAAGCAAGGCAAAGGCAAGAGGAATTAGCGAGAAGAAGAGAACAGGACGCAATGTTTATGCAGGTAATCAAGACTAGAAAAAAATCAAAGAATAAACTTGCATTATTTCGTCACTCTTTCAAATAATGTCCTTTTATATGTACAAATTATTTATTTTTTATTTTTTGTTTTTTAACACTCACACTTTTTTCCTCATTCACACACACATACACACAGTCTTTTCGGCAACTGGGTGTTTGTCCTTCAGCTATTTTAATGCTGAAGGACAAACACCATGTATTTCCCCATAGGGAGGCTATTTTAATGTTGGGGTAGATAAGTTATCAAAACGATCCATTTTATTGAATGATACTACTATTTCAAACCAGTGCCTGCTTGAGGATTTGTTTACATTCATAGAATACACAAAGGCAATGAATACATAAATGCTTCTCTATATATTCCGAGGGGGGGGGGGTCAAACTCGGTTTGTTTACATTTTTCCCATTCCAAGGGAGTGACGTCATGGAGATCCTCCTTTTGTAAAATATCTTTCGGGGCAAACCATTTATAAATATTTATATACAGCATATTATTATTAAAACAATGTAAATGCCAAGGTCTAAATTAATTACAATTTGCAAACAAAACAAAATGAATGTGAACTAGGTTATGTGCAGTCAACAAAGCTGCCAAATAGAAAAATACAAGCAAGGAGGAGCTTCATGACGTGGACCAATCAAAAACTGTGACCGGAAAATTGTTTGTTTACTAGTTTCTGGCCAACCTGTGTATTTATATTTCCTATGGGAGAAATCGTAACTTTAGCAGTTACATAATGTCTCTTGGTAATAATAGATTAATGACGAAACAATGAAAGTAAGTTTATTCTTTGACTAAATATTTTTTTTCTTTTTTTTTTTAAACATGACCTCTAAATGTTATAGTTAATGAAAGTATCTCAAGAATCTGTGGACGTTTATCTTGAAGATGTGATTAAAGAGTCTTCAGAGATGGCTTCAGCCCGGGAAACACAAATATTTATACACAAAGACGCCCAAATTCTTGATCAAATTGCAACAGCCACTCTACAACTTTCACAAGATTATTTGACCTATGAACATGTTGCAGAGCTTGTACATACATTTTTATTACCCGAAGTTATTAAAGAACGAGTGAGAAAGAATAATTACGAAAAAGAAAAGGTAATTGTTTGCATGAGGGGGGGTGAAATAAAAGGCAGGGGGTTTTAATATTAATTTAATTTTTTTAGCTTTATTTAAAAGCGGCCCATGAATACGTGTACGGAGAGATGGACGAAAATGATCTGAAAGATGTTATGAAGAAGATTAAAATAGAGCCGACGCCAGAAGCATCATCAGGCCCGCTAGAGGAGGAGTATGTCAAGAAATATTTCGACGAGGATTTCGAGAGGACTGATGATTATATCCCGCCGGATATCGATGATCAAGGGAGTTATGAGAATTACGTTGCTCGAATTCAAGCTCGTATTAAAGCAAGACACGCTTATATGTACGATTTTCTTCGTTCGTTACGTGAAGATAATTTCGAGCCAAGTGAAATTGAAATACTTAAATATTTAAAGATGCTTAAACCAGAAAAGGCGAAAAAGCCACAAGTTTATGAAGATATTGGAGCAGCAATTTCAGAAAAGAGTAGCGAGCCAGAAGATATCTATAGTAGAGAAAAAATCATTAAAGTTCTTGATTTTCCAAAAGACCATGAAGTTGATGATGAATTGGAGCGATTAGAGGAGGATTTTGATGAGAAATATGATATTGAGGCAGAGACAATTGAAGATATTCTTTTAATTGAGAAAACGGGGATAAAAAATTTCGCAGAGACAAAAAGAAAGAGTAGCGAGAATACAGAAACAACAACAAAAACAATAGAAGAAACACCAGCAGAAGAAGAAGGAGGAGGAAAATAAAAACAAAAAATACCTCGTATTTCAAAAAGACAAAAAAAAAAAAATCAAAATAATTGAAATTTGAAGATTCTTTCGTTTTTAGCAGCGGCTAAAATGGAACCTTTTGAGAGATGCTACAAAAGTATGTGATAAGAAATTTATACTAATTGTAATGGTAGATCCAGAGAGGCACTGGCGCAACCAGGGGGGTTAGGGTGTTAAACCCCCCCCCCCAGGAGACAAAAAAATCAAAATATATATTACAAATAGAAAAAAAAATAAAATCATTTCGGTTCCACAAAAGGGGAAATGTTCCGTGGGCGGGCATGGGAAAAAATTAGGTTCCACGGGCGGCAAAAATTTAGCGTCTCAGTACACGGAAAAAATTTTGATTTTGAAAATTTAGCGTCTCTAAAAAAAAAAAAGGCAAAGTATTTTTACGGACAGGGAAAAATTTTTGGTTCCGCGAAAGAGGGAATGTTCCGAGGACGGCACATGGGAAAAATTTTAAATTTTGGTTCCGTGGGCGGCAAAAATTTAGCGTCTCTAAAAAAAAAGGTAAAATATTTTTACGGACGGGGAAAAATTTTTGGTTCCGCGAAAGAGGGAATGTTCCGAGGACGGCACATGGGAAAAACTTTAAATTTTGGTTCCGCAGGCGGCAAAAATTTAGCGTCTCTAAAAAAAAAAAGGTAAAATATTTTTAGGTTCCGCGAAAGAGGGAATGTTCCGAGGACGGCACATGGGCGAAATCAAAATTTTTCGCAGGGCAAAAAACTTTGGTCCCGCGAAAAAAAAAAATTTCACAGAAAAATTTTTCAGATCAGCCTCCCCCCCCCGAAAAACCCCCCAGGAGCATCCGGGTTGCGCCACTGCAGAGAGGAGATCGGGGATATATTAATTTTAACCAAAATGCTAATCAGGTCTATTCTCTAAGCAAAAACGTTAACTTTTTCCATCTGAAATCAGCAATAATTCATTTTAACACGTCCTTGCCTCAAATCGCTATTCTAAAAGCAAAAACTTTAACACCAAAGCGTTAACATTTATTCAAAAATGTTAAAAATTAATTTCATATCCAGGGGGATGGCTTTAATATTTTAAAGCCGTATACAGCCATCCAATAGCCAATATATTTAATGCATCAAAATGGCGTCTTTAACCTAAAAAGTAAGGTTATGATTTTGACAGTTTTGAAATAAAAGAAATATGTTAACGTTGCTGTTAAAACTTAGTTTAGAGAATATTATTTTTTAACAATTTATTAAGGTCCACTAAGCTGGAGACGTTAGGGTCTTGATTAAGTGGATATTGGTTAAAATGGTCCGAAACATCTCCAATTAAAATTAATTATTATCTATAAATAGTGTGGGATTAATTCGATAATTAAATAATAATAAGAAATATAATATTTATCCAACAATCAAATTTGTTTTTCAATTGAATAAATATCTTCTGATAATAATTAAATTGAAAATATTTATACTCTTATTCAATTGAAATGATAATTTTTTTTTTTTTTTTAAGATTATTAAAATATATTCTTTGTTTTCAGGCAATTTAGATTGGAGTTTGTTTTTTGTTTTTGCAAAATCTGATTAACAAAAACTCTAAAGATAAAATTGGGACAATCACCACATGATAAGAGAATGAAGCAATTGATTGTTTACAAGCCAATAAGATTTTATCTATTTTAAATTATTTTGTACTCTATTTATTTGTATTTAAAACAAAAAAAAAAATATTAAAAAAGGAAAGATTCCGTTTAAATTTTTCATTTTTTCCTCATCTATAAGATTAGATTATAGGATTAGATTAGGAAAGTAAAAAAATAAATAGGCAACCAAGTTGCAAAACTTTTCCGCTCTTAGTTGTAGGGGAAAAAATCTTTAATTTTCAAATTGAGGGACCTGGCAACAGTCACCGAGTTCGTTGCGGCTAAGTGATGCCAACTATGGCAGAACCTCGGATAGGTGACTCCGATGGACCAGCGTGTGGAACGTCCCCGGATGCCATCGGTATAGGCCTAATTCAATTTAATATAACTACTCAGGGCCGTAACTAGGCAGGTGGATACGCTACTGTGTGTGTTAGTGTGAGTGTGAATGAGAAAAGTGTGAATTTTTTTTTATTCTAAAAAAAAAAAAAAAAATTCAATATCAAGGACTATACTATTAAAAATAAGAAAAAGATAATTACTTTTTCATAAAGATGCACCATAATAAGTTGGCAAAATTCATTTGAAGAAATCCATTCAGGTGTTGGTTTCTGCTATCGCTCGCTTACTATCTAAACAAAAAAAATCTCAAAATGTTAAATAAAAAACTCATATTCAAAATTAATTCTCTTTTGATGAATTAATTATGAATACAAGTTGACATCCTCGGCTGAAAAATAAAATGGGAAACATTTATTTCTTTTAATAGTTTATACATAGTTTTTACATAAAAAATATTATTTTAAATACACAACACAAATTCACACATTTAAGCTTCTTTTGAAGAGGTTGAGGCGTGGAGGCGTCTTCTTCATAGAGTATTGCCTTTGTTGATATGTATTCTTGGTCTTCATAGTCTTCGAAGAATGAATGTTCGTACTTCACTCACAATTCTTCCTTTTTATTCTTCGCATAAAATGCATAAAAATCAGAAAAGAAAGCTTTAGAAGTGCAAAAATTGCATATTCATTAAGTGTGACCACTCTCCCAAATTCAAATATCATTGTTGTTTAAGTGAAGCTAAGCTAAAGGGACCTATATTTAAATATTATTGCGCCCGGGGAGAGTGATCCCCCTCACCTCTATCATTCCCTAATATAATAAAAATCGAAAGACATGCATTTAATTTTGGCCGAAGAGAACTTTCATAGGCCTAAGGCCTAATTAATTTTGTCCGAATAGAAGAAACTTGTTGTATTTTCATTGGACTTATCATCTTAACACAAGGATCCGAACTGAACTGAGTACTGATGATGAAATACCTGCCTAAATCTATTAATCATTTATCGAAAGGTTGTTATTACTCTCCACAAGAGAATCTTTATATTCACTTGCTGTTCGAAATCAATGTGATCAGAATCAAGAATCCAATGAAACATGACAAGTTTCGGTTTTTGAGTTATATCAAAAATAAAAAAAAAAAAATAAAAAACAAGAACTCGTCTCTTCCTTCCAAACTCTAGACTGCCTAACGCCTAACGGGGGTAAACAGTGATTTTTGATTGCATGCTGATTTTCTAGCGAACGGAAATCCGAGAGAGCTCAAGTTTACAAAAAATATTTACAAAAAAATAATGTCCCTTAATTCTAACAACAATTGAAATAATAAAGCAGAATAAAAAAAATACAGTAGATCCATTGACATTTTAAAGTTTCAATAAATAGAGAAAAAATAAAATTTGGTTTCGTTGATATGATGAGAAAAATCTTTTGTATTTGTTCTTAAATAGAAATTCTTAAAATATTTTTATGAATTCGACTCATCCTTAAACCAAGGATTAAGTAGTGAGGTAAATAAATAAAAAAATTTATACTTAGAAAAATTATAAAATTTTAATTAGCAGTCACTTAAGTCAAGGACTGACTGTATATATAATTCAAATAAACCATTTGGTTAAAATGTAAAAAATATGATAACTATAAATTTAATTTTTATTTTGCTTTTTACAATTTTTACTTATATAACTATAGCTAGCGAAAGAAGAGTAAAGAGACAATGGAGTTATTATAAAAAAACAAAATCTTTATTAAATTTAAAATTGAAAATTTTTCATTTAAAAAAAGGTTCTTTTTGAAGAAATTTTTCAAACAAAATAAAAAATATTAATTTTATTAATTTAAATAAAATAAAATAAAATTATTTTTTGTACTGAATCTCTAAATTTGTAATCTTTTAAGCATTTGAAACTCCCATTTTTTTTTAGACTTCTTGGCTTTACTCGTTTTTCGCAAGCAATAATAAAAATAATAAAAATAAGCGGATCTGAGGGGATTTAGGGGTTGAAAAAAAAACCCTTCGAAATTAAAAATTGACAAAAACAAATTTTAACATTTTCAAAAAAACAAATTTTGAAAATTAAACATTTAAATTTATAGAAACCGTCCCCTTCATCATCGATGACAGGATCTGCTTATTAAAAATAAAGAGGAGACTCAGATTGGTAAAAATATTTGCAGCCAATTAATAAATTTTGTAGCAAAATTGTTTAGTTTTGGTTTTTGTGTTTATATTGATATTATAAGCTTTATTATGTGTATGTGAAGTTTAAAAATGGCTGCTTCAATTAATTAATTTGTTTAACTTTTTTGATGAAATTTCTTTAATTTGAATATTTGATTCAAAATATAATTTTTAGTTTGTAAATAAAGAATTAAAAAATCTAAATGGGCCTTATGTCCATTCCTACTCCTATAGAGAGGGCATGTAAATACCTTGTTTCATTTCCATCCTCCATTTCCATCGAATCGCTCGAAGAATACACTGAAAGAGAAGCCCTGAAGCTAAAAACCCACCCTTTCTTCATTACCTATTAGCTAAATGTTTGCCAGAATGGCAGAACACACCTTATAACATGACGACTTGGTGATCTCGCAGAAAGGCAGCAAGGCAGAAGGAAACCTAACCTAAAGAGGAAGAGAGTTTGGGGCCTAAAATACCTATGTGTGTGTGAGTGTTTGAGAGGAAGGGTAGGGAGGTAGAGGATTGAGAGAGTTATTTTCATCTTTAAACTTCATTTGAACTGAAAATTGAATTTTATAATCAATTTTTATAAAATTTTCAAATATCTATAATTTTGTTTTTTTATATATAAATTGAATTTTTTTTTCTTTATTTATTACAATTTTTATTTTATTTATATATAAAAAAAAATCACACGGTATAAGAATGATTCGGAAAAAAATAGAAATCTACATAATTTATTTAGAGAAATTAGTAGTTTTAGGTAAATGATGAAATTCTATTTAAAAATAAATGAACTTTAATAAAAGAATATAGTAAAAAAATGAAAATAACCAAGTTGCAAATCAGGGTTCTCAACCACCGCGCATTGCAATTGCACCACGAGATGTTTTTTTTTTTATATAAAAATTAAATTTATTTTTATTATTTATTTATTTCATTTTTTTTTTTTTGTAATTTAAATATAAATTACAACATCACGATGGACAAGTGCAAATATGAAAAAATTAAAGATATTCCCGTTCAGAAGAAAAATGAAAATTTCTTAATTATTTTTATTATTAAAGTAATAGAATCATAATTTGTCTTTGAAAATGTTAATCGTTTTTCGTTTATCCGTTTTATGAATACAAAAATGAATAAATAACGGTTTATAATTGAAAATAAGTTGGGAACCACATGACTTACATAATATATGTGTGTGAGTGTGTGTGTATATGTGCGAATTCTCAACTATTGATCAAAATCTAAAAAAATTTTATTTTTAAATATTAAACTTTTTAAGTTTATCTTTGATTGTAAATTATTATTGTTGTAAAAAGAATTTAAGTTTTTTTTTTTTTGTCATCTTACATTACAGATACACTTGAGTTGAAGAACTAAAATTGTCATCAGTCAACTTAAGTTTGGTGATTTTTTTGGAAAAATTTAGTAAGAGAACATAGTTTCAAGTTAATCTAATTTAAAGAACATAATATTGTAATGATATATTGTTCCTTTATTAGAAATTTGAAAAAAATATCACCAACTATATGGTTTATAATATTTTTTCAAATTTTTAAGATTGGCCTAAATATCATATCGATATTAATTTTGACATCAAACTAGCGCTGTTATTAACAATTTCTAAAAGAATATCACTTGACTCTTTTTGACTGTAACAATTTAAGAAGAGCTCAACTCTAGTTAAACTGTAAAAAATCTGAGTCTCCTTTAATATAATCGCTGGCCTTACTTCAAGTTCCTTGAGAAGAGAAGCTCAGTAGAAAGACTAGAAGAGAAGATCAGTTGCTACTCGAGAAGAATTGTTGCAGCAGAAGCGAGGCTCACTTGTTACTCCAGAAGAGAGGGCAGAAGTCAAATCAATCTCATGAAAGTAGACCGGGAACTGAAAGAAAAGAAAACGACAGTAATTAATAAAATGTAATACATTTTTGGATAGTTTCGCTAAAAAACTATTTCAGCTTATATAAAAAAAAAAAAACAATGCTTTCTATAATAAAAATATAATATAGGCAATAGAAAGTCAAATTTGTTTTATTGAAAATTAATTTAAGAAAAAAAATTACCAGCTGACTCGAAGAGTAATGTCCTTCATCATTCGTGTATAAAGTAATAATAACCCCTCCAACTTTTTATATAAGTCTCGTTCTGTATGATGATGCCTGTTTAGGTAAAATACAGCATCTGGAGATTGAGTCCGAGAAATATTGTCTCATAAGTTCAAGGACTATCTGAAAAAAAAAATTTAATTCCTTTTATTAAAAGTTTGAAAACATTCTAGAATCAGAAGCAAATTAGTATGTGCCCCCCCCCCCCCCAGTGGACCAAAAAATACTATAATTCTCTTTATGTATTTTATTTTTAGATTAAAAAATTACAAATTCCTCAAGATTTAAAAAACTCCTCTCCTGAGGGCTTGTACCTGATAATATAACACCCAATGAATTCATTTATCATAATATTCATTAATGATATGGAAATGTAATTTCTTGAAAAAACAAACAAAAAATTAATATTCCTAATTTTATTTAGCGCAGCTGAATTGGCCTTCGAAGTTGAAATATTAAGAGAAATGAAATATATCTGAATAACTATTAAGTCAAATAAAAAATATTTTCGGTGTGAGATTCAAATTCTAAGTGGGCCGTCCAAGTCTAGATGCATAGCTAGTTTTTATAGAAAAAAGAAAATTTATAAGTAATAACAATAATCAAAAAAATTTTGAGACTAGGTCCTCCAAATCTGTCTATGCAGCTAGTTTAAATAAAAATGTTAAAAGAAATAATTTTTTTTTAGTTTTTTAATGAAATAAATATTTTACAAATAAATTATGAAGAGAAATTAAAAATTTTCAGAATTTGTGAAAATGCTGTTTCAGAGTAAACCGCCCAAATCTGGCTTTGCAGCTAGTTATTATAGGAATCTTAAATAAGATATTCATATATAGGAAGAGAAATAAAAATTTTTTGTGGGTGTTTAAAGAGAGCCTTTGAATGGCCTTTTAAGTCGGGCTGTGCAGCTAGTAAATAAATTATATTCATCCTTTTTTTGTATGTCATCTAAAAATTATTTATTTGAACCAAAAATAATAATTCTCACTTATTGTTAAATGAGATCGTGGCTAATTGAAATCGGTTAGTAAGTAATAAATATTTTATCATTTAACAACAATAAGTCTTATTGTTGGAATTAAAAATAATCACCTGGGTATTGTTGAAGAGAAGAAGCCAAGATGGCTGGTTAGAGAGTCCTCTCAATTGGCAATGATGGATGGGTGAATAAACCGTTGCTGTTAGTTGGTTTCCTGTTTTGAAAAAAAAAAAAATCGTTGTTAGTATAAAAAATAATTATTTTAACTTAATGTTAAAGGAGGTAGGTCTTTCAACTTTCAATTTGAAATCGACATTTAATATCAAAATCATAAATTGATCTTGTTAAAACGATTTGTTTCTTTTAATACTAATTTGAATATTTAATCGAAATATTAAAACTTTTTTTAAATTTTCATATAAAAATGTTTAAAAGTAATTAAAAGAATCATTTATATGCAAAAAGAATTTAAAAAAATATAAAATTTACCTGAAATTTCGAGGAACGGGGGCAGGAGGTGTTAATGGCTTGCAAGCGTCCTGTCTCGTCTAGCAGCGGAGAGAGGGGTGGTGAGAGACGCCGCCGCCGCTGAGACGGTGAGAGTGGAGGGGAGGGCAACAAGGCGCTTGGCAAGGGGAAATGGCCTAGAAAGAAAAGAATCACATTGTTTGAGCGCTTGAAATTTACTCCCACTCCTTTGGTGGGGGGAATGTAGGGGAGGGAGTGGCCAAGCTGGAGATAGAGATGAGGGGAAAGTTGGGTGATCTTGAAGAGAGGAAACGACGAATTGTAGGAGTGCAAGAAATTACTCCTACTCAAGGGGGATTTGAATATTTACTTGAAATATTAATTAAAAACTAATTAAAAGATATTATTTTATAAAAGAAATAAATTTAAAAATAAAAGGATCCCAAAAAATATATGGGCCCTAAAAAAGCTAGTTACGGCCCTGTAACTACTACAGGCCTAAACATACTAAATTTATAAATCCCTAAATGGCCTCAGCAGCCGAAAGGAAAAATCTGGTGTGACTGGCGCACAGCACACAACTTTCTCTTACCTTCGGTAATCGAAAGTTGTGTACTGTGCTTGTCACACCAGATTTTTTGTGTCGACATCTATTTAGTTTCCGACAGTAGGGTACATTCGATTTTCAAGATGTAAAATTTATAAGTATGGCAAAATATTTATATTTTGTTACCATGGCAACCATTTCTCCTATCTTTTCTATGGAGTACAAGAGTAAAGTGGTCTTCAGAAGATTTCAATCACAAAATGAGAATATACATTTGAAAGAGCATCTAAAAAATAATTGATTTTTGAATTTTAAAAAAATCGTTGGAGCAAATTTTGAGAAAATCGAAAAAAACTGAAAAAGTGCATCAGTAAAGTACTAGTACTCTTTGGTCGATTTTGGTCAAAAGCTTCGTGTTAGGTCCCATGGGGGTGCCTAACTTAAATATAAAATTTCAACCTCCTAACTCTTTTCGTTCTTGAGATATTTTGTTCACAGACACACACACAGACAGACACACAGACACACACACACACACAGACAGACCATGTCGCGAAAACCACTTTTTTGGATTCAGGGGACCTCAAAACGTGAAGATCCATCAAAATCTCGACATCGAATTTTTGACATGAATCCAATACTTTCTCTCTCTATATATATTAACATATATATAGAGGTAAGAGAAAGTAAAAATAGGAGTCTTCGTAAATTCCACAAAATCAAAGCAATAAACCAATTAGCCATTTAATATTTAAACAAATATTATAATTCAATAAAATTAAATAAAAGCTTGCTATATGTATTCTATGACAAAAGAAAACTAAAATTTCAAGCTTATTATGAAGATAAATAAACGAGATATAGTAACTATTGATATTATCTACTTTAATTGATAGCCCGGTTATTAGCCAAAATATTTAAATTTCATTGAGAATTTATTTTGAAGAGATGTAGAATGTATAATAATGACGAAACAATTGATTAATTATTATAATATATGTGAGATTTAAATTTATTAATTATATAGGCTAATTAAATTAAATCTCGCTTTACGTATTTTATGAAAAAAGAAAACTAAAATTAAAGTAGATGTTACAAATGTGAATTTTATAGCTGGATAATCGTTGATAGGTAAATAAAAGAATAGCAGCTAAAATTATTTCATTTATTGACCCACTAGGCTAACGTTTCGGTCTTGGTCAAGACCATCCTCAGAGCTATAACAACATAAAGTATATATTTTTAAAATATTATTTTGTGAAATTTTACAATTTATAACATTATAACTTGGCATAATATAGAGATAATTATAATATCTCTGTATTATGCCAAGTTATAATGTTATAAATTGTAAAATTTCACAAATAATATTTTAAAAAATATATACTTTATGTTGTTATAGCTCTGAGGATGGTCTTGACCAAGACCGAAACGTTAGCCTAGTGGGTCAATAAATGAAATAATTTTAGCTGCTATCTTTTATTTACCTATCTAAAATTACTAGTTAGTTAATATGAAGGTAGGTAAAAAACGAGCTGTTTATTTCTAAGATCATTATAAAATCCCATCCCTATTTAGTAAAGTACTAGTACTCTGGTCGATTTTGTTCAGAATCTTCGTGTCACGTCCCATGGGGGGATTAAATATAAAATTTCAACCTCCTTGTTCTTTCCGTTCTGGAGATATTTTGTTTACAGAGAGACCATGTCGCGAAAATCACTTTTTTCGATTCAGGGGACCTCAAATCTTACCGTATATAGAGGGGCCCCCGGGGGGGGGGTGGTGGGGGGCGTGCCTCCTCCTATACCCAACGGGGGGGGTGTGGGCCCGGGGGGGTGGGTTTTTTTTTTTTACTCCTTTTGGCACCGGGTGGGTTTAAAAGAAACGCCCCCGTCAAAATTCGACATCGAATTCTTGACTGAACGTTTCTCGTCAAAGTCTATATATGGCCTAAGTTGCCGAAAAGACTGTGTGAATGTGTGTGTGGGTGTGAGTGCGAATGAGAAAAAATATATAGAGGTAAGAGAAAGTAAAAAAAAAAAATAGCAAATAATAATACACAAAAGTGTTATTAATTACAATAATAGATTTAAAATACAATTAAAAATATTATTTGCTAAAATAATCCACGATTTAATTTATGCTAAAAAAAAATCTGGTCTATTCTCTAAAATAGACTTTAAAATTTAACATCATAATGCTTGATGTAATACTCCATTTTTCCGTTGTGTCAAGTGGTGAATGGTAAAATGAGACAATGGAGTGTGTAGAAAAATACAAAAGATTAAATAAAAGTATTTTTCTACACACTCTATTGTCTCATTTCACCATTCATCAATTAACATCATAAATTTGGTTAAAAAAAGTAAGGTAATAAAATGCTATTCTCTAAACCAAGTTTTAATAGCGACGTTAACATTTTGCTTATTATCTCAAAGCTGCCAAAATCATAACCTTACTTTTTAAGGTTAAAGACGCCATTTTGATGCATTAAATACGGCGTTAAAATATTAAAGACACTCCTTGGACAGGAAAATTAATTTTCAACACTATTGACTAAAATTGTTCACGCTTTGGCGTTAAAGTTTTTGCTTACAGAATAGCAATTTGAGGCAATTAACGCTGATTTCAGACGTTTTTGCTTCATCTTGAATATCTTTTATTTCTAACAATGAGAATTTATTTCGAAGCCATTAATGACGAAACAATTGATTATTAAATATTATTAATTTTTTTTTTATTTCGATAATTAATTATTATTTGTTGTTATTTCAAATAAATAAACAAGATGCCCCATAGCGACCAAACAAACAAAACGAGAGAGAGCATGGCGCAGGAGGAGTTGGACCTGAGGAGTCAATCCTCCCGATCTCGGGGATATCGTCGTCGTCCAAGTTGTACTTCATCTCGACCCCTGGACATGGCCTATGACCCGACCTTCATCTTCTCCACTCCAACTGACCAATGCCGTGAAGCAATTCGTCAAGCTCAAAAAGATATCGAAATGCGCCGTAAAAGAGCCGCCTGTAATTTCAAATGTCTCCTCGATGAATCCTATTTGGATTTAAATCGTTTGGTCAGTACGAAACATCAAAATTTAAATAGCGAGAAAGAAATTCAAGTTTTTTATTATACAACACCTAAACCAAAGCCGCTTATATCTATTCAAGAAAAAATTGAACAGGAAAAGGAGGAATTTCTTGTCGATCAACATCATAGAGATTATAAAGGTAAATTATTTTAGGCGTGAGTCTAAAACACGGTAAGTAAAATTTCATTAATATTGGCATGTTTTTCAGGGAAAATTCACCCTGCCTTCTCTTTATTAGTCTAAAAAAGGAGGCAGAAAGCCAATTTGATCGAGATATATGCCAAAATAACGAAAATATTGAAGAAATATGGAGGACCACCTTAACCATTAAAATATGTATTATTACTTATTTTTTGGGGTTTTTTTCTTTCTCCGTTGTAATTTAGATGACAAAAACCTTCCGCCTGACCTATTTTGAGGAAGATAAGTAAAGAAATTAATTAAATAGAGTAGAAAAATAATTTTAAGGAAAATTGTTTATTTTTTTTTTAATAATAAATGATAAAGAAGCTAACTTCAGATATAATTAAAAAAAAAAAAAGAATATTTTTTTTTATAAATATTTGAGAACCATCATTTACCAAAATCAGCTAGCCTGAGGCAAAGGGGTTCTCTGCTCTTTTAAATATAGTTTTTGAATATTTTTTAATCTAAACCGAAGGTCTCGAGCCGCCTCCGGCAGTTCCCTGGAAGTTGTTAAGAAAGTTGATGTTCTTAAGTGTAGCAAACTAGAGACTTTTTGCTAAAAAAAAAAGTCAATGAATACTTTTAATACAACATGAAGTGAGCTCCTTTATCGTTCAATATTTTTTTTTTTTTTAACACACACTTTTTTCCCATTCACACTCACACTCACACATGCACACAGTCTTTTCGGCAACTTAGGCCATTTAAGACTTACGATAACCGTTATAATGAATGATCCAGGAAGTTCAATATTTTTAAAAATAAACAATTTTCGTTAGGTCCCCCCCAACATAAAACCCCCCCCGGGGAAAAAGGTCTTAATTAAAAGAAGAAAAAATGAATTTGGGTGGAATAAACAAATTTTTAACTATATTTTCAACTCTATTTAATTAATTTCTTTACTTATCTCAATCAGAATAGGTCAGGCGCAGGGTTTTTGTCATCTAAGTTACAATGGAGAAAGAAAAAAACCCAAAAAAGTAAGTAAAAATAGATTTTTTAATGGTTAAGGTGGTCCTCATATTTCTTCAATATTTTCGTTATTTTTGCATATATCTCGATCAAATTGGCTTTCCGACACCTCCTTTAGGCTAATAAAGGGAAGGGAGGGTGAATTCTCCCTGAAAAACTTGTCCATATTAATGAAATTTTACTTACCGTATTCTAGACTTTAGCCGAAATGTTTAACAGGTTTGTGGAAAGACAAAAATAATAATTACATGAGAGGGAAGAGAGGCAGGTTGCCGACGTCGTTTGGCAGGCGCCATGAGGGATGAAGGGTGCAAAGAGACTTTTGATCAAGCTCTGCAATCAACTCTAGAAGCCTCCCTCAGCTTCCTTTTGATTTCAAAGGCGATGATTTCTAAAAATAAAAAAAAAAAAATTATTTAATTCTTTTGTCTGCATTGTAATAGGCTCTAATTTGAAACTTAAGGTGTTTTATTAAGACTTTGTTATAACATCGGCATTTTAGTTTATGAATTTTGTTAAAGTTGTTATACGTTTACAGTAGTTGTATTATGAATTAGACCGTAAGATTTTTTTTTTTTTTTTAGAAAACACAATGCACAGTTGCGGTATGCAGACAATGTTCCGTGAAACGGAGATTCAAACGGATGTTTGGATGCCACCAGAATATGAAGTCACCTGTGAGAATCCATATCCAGAATTGCTTATTCTCTCCCATCTTGGATGGAAACTTGGCTTTGTACCAAGTATGCATGAGGTAACAACAACAACAACAAATACAACAACACGTTCATTTGGGCGCGAATACAGAATAATTTGAAGTTTTTCTATAATTAGGAGGCTCACAATTCCAGAATTAGCGCTGATTCTGAAAATACCATCTATTTTGCCAGATTGGCTTTAGTTTTAGAGCTATAGAGAAAAATAAATTTTCATAGAAAATATGCACTAAACCCTATAATGAATTTTAGAGATTTTTTTATGTCGTCACCCCTTAAAAATAAGCAGATAGTTAAAATAAATAAAAATATTTAATTTTTAGCCATATCGTCATTTAGACGTGTCGCAAACGACGTAAAAAGTTTAGAAAAATCGAAATTCTTTAGCTTTTTTTTTTTTTGCTTTGGACACTCCTAAATTAGGGCCGCAGACGAGGGGGGGGGCGAGACTATATCCCCGGGGCCCGGGCCCTTTAAGCTTAAATCTTAAAATTATAAAAATTATAATTATAAAAATCATTTTCTTAATCTTCTGGACAGTTTATTAAGTCAGGGTGTTCTAGGCTGTGGAAACAGAATTAACGACGAAAGCTGGCTTGGAATCTATTGTTTAGGTATTATTATTATTATCACTCTTTAGGTAGGATTGTCTTACGTCCGGATTTGGGACACGTGTCCGGTTTGGCGTCTGGATCTGAGAAATGTCCGGATTTTACTAATATGATCTGACAACGGTGCCAAATTGGGGAATATTACTCCGCGCCGCACCCTAGGTGCCCCCATAATACTTATATGTTTTAATTTTAAATGCTTATAAAAATAATTTTTAATTTTTCGTTATTTAAAAAAAAGCATTCTATTATGTAAAATGCTCACGGATTTAAATCATTTTAAAATAAACCGCATACAAAATCAGTAGTTTGGGGCTAAAGATTCAATGTGCCCCTCTGAAGCCCCTTAAAACCCAAAAGGAAATTTCAAATATCCCCTGCCAGGTTTTTAACTACACCCTGTGCAATTAACTATCCTGAAGAAGTATGGCGATGGAAGACTGAAACGTTAATTATTTTAATTTAATTTCCCTTAAGGTGAAAATTATCAAACGCATGCGGATCCGGCGAGCGTGGGAAGAGAATCGTCCGGCAGATTTAATGAAAAAAGGGGCCCGGAATGAATTGAATCGAATTTATAATGCTCTGCAAGTGGCCGAGTGGCGGATCAGAGACGAATACCTAGCGACAGTTATAGCTCTGCGCATGGAGCTGGCCAAATCGAGACTAGACGACTATCAAGAGAGTCGATTAGGGAAACTTCTTAACCATCTGCATCGATATTATAACATTAAGAAATCGCACAATGAAATCGAGCTTATCAATTTGAAGTTGGCCCAGTTAAGGTTAGTGCAAATGCCCCCCCCCCCCCCTGTTAAGGAGGAAGCTGGACGAATTGAGCTCACTTTTTCCTATGTACTTTAATGAGTAGTTAGTTATCAAATTCATCTGACTTCATAAAATAAAATTTGAAATTTTTTTCAATTAAAGAACAATTCGTCGATTGAAACCTGAACGAATAGAGGAACTTAAAATGAGTGGGCAAATTAAAGAGCATGTCGATCGAACAAGCGAAACTTATGTGCATTTAAAAAGAAATGGCTACCAGGCAAGACATGAGAATATCGATATTGGCTTGGAGGTGACACGTCGGTTGGCGACAATCCCCAGGAGTCTTGAAGAATTGACCTCGCAATATAAGCCCCTCGTGGTGAGAAATAAATGCGTCCAGCCCAAGGGATGGGAGCTCTGCGTTCGGTCAGTTTCTCTGATCCTCTTTAAATTTTAATTTTAAGTATTTTCTAATTCATAAACTGGAAAATGCATTTTTTAATGGGAGAAAACGTAAATTATAGCAATTTCCTTGTTTTCTTGTTTTAATTAATAATAATTATATATTTTATTAAAACATTTAAATTTTTTTTTATTATTGACGAATTTTATTCAAATAAATAAATAATAACAACAATTAAATATTTGTTCTTTTGACTTCAACAATTCAATTAAATAATTATTTGATTTAAATGAATTAAAGAGATTTTTTCCTTTGTATTTTAGCCCTAAAATCAAGCTATAATTATGATGGCCTCATAAATTCAAAAATTAACGTTTAATTTCAAATATGCAGATATATTATTTTCAATTTAATTTATTTAATAAATCAAATCAAAAGATATGTAGCCTATTCAATTGAAGAAGAAATTAAATAAATAATCTCTTTATAGATATACCAAATATACAGAGGCGAATTTAGAAAAATTAGTTAACGATATGCGATCGAAACGACATTTTCAAAAACCGTTTTGCGTGAATTCTATTTTGGACTTTGATCGGATCGTTAGTTTGAAAATCGATCCAAATTGGCGACCGCCAAGTCCCCCAACGCCACCAAGTATCGAAGACTCGATAGAGGTTCGTTACCAAGCAGCGATAATGCTCCAGAAAATCATCGAAGGCCGGGCAATTCAAGAAACGATGTGCTCGGGACGACGGGATTGCGCGTAAGGAGCTCCGCTCACTTAGGCTACGTGTTTCATAATGTTCCTTTAACTTTATTTTATTTTTAGAGAACTTATTGATGAAATCCGTTGTCAACATGCACTCCATAAACTTGGACTTGAACGATTGGTTCGTCGCCAAATGGCCTTAATCAATAAATATCGCCGCGATTTGGTATTAGACACCCAAAGATTGTGTATTGTTGGCATTCTGGGTGATCTCGCGGGAACAACTCTGTCGCGTGCTCTCGACTTTTTAACCAAAGAATTTTATCGTTTGAGAGATGAACGGCGAATTCATGCCTATGCCCTATTAGCGGAACGAAATCGTTTCGATTTAGAATGCATTGAAGCACGAAAAAGGCAAGAGGAATTAGCGAGAAGAAGAGAACAGGACGCAATGTTTATGCAGGTAAGGGTAATGCTTTAAAAGAAAAGTTTCTTCAATTCCCTCAATTCTCATGTTTTTTTTTATTTAGCTAATGAAAGTGACCCAAGATTCTGTGGATTTATACCTCCAAGATGTGATTACTGAGTCCTCTGAATGGGCGTCAGCGCGTGAGACGAAACATCGCATTGAAGTGGATGCACACTTCATAGATGAAGCCGCCTACTCAACTCTCTCAACTAATGAAGATTATATGGCATATGAACAAATTGCGGAGCTTGTGCATACCTTTCTTATTCCTGAAGTTTTTAAGGTTCAAGTGAGAAAACATCGCGATGAAAGACAAAAGGTAACAAATAACGAGACACGTCTATCTCTTTGCCATAAAGACACGAACCTACTCATTATTCGAAATGTCGGGTTATACCATGGGGTATTAAAAAGATTTAAATAAATATTCATCAGTCTGCCTGGGATCCGAACCCATCCCCTTATGGCTTTTAGGTTATCAATATTGACATTTGTCAACATCTCTAACCTTAATTAATAAATAATTAATACCATTTGGTTTATAATTAAAAATTCTCATACAAATCACAAAAGCTTTAATAAACATCTCTAACCCCTCCTCCATGGGGAGGGAAGATTTATTTAATTTTAAGGAAAAGTCATTTGCGAATTATATACCAATATATAGATTTTTTTAAATATTTTAAATCGTATTAAGTTAATTCAATAAAATATACACCACGAGAAGGAGCAGGAGCAGCCAAAAATAAAAAGCTTCCGATTTTTACAATTTAACGAGACGTTTAGGGATAATTTTATTATCTGACACAAGAGGCAGCACTTACCAAAAGCGCCTTGGGATTATGCAAACAGCTTTACACAAATGATCAAACACTTGCCTATTTAATAGGAATTTGACAGCACATAACCTATGAATGGCTCCCAAGGGGGGGGGGGGGGTCGTCTTTTTATGGGCACACATTTCCTTTGAAATTCAGTTTCTATATCTAAAGAAGACTTTCTTTCCTCTTCTATACGACAAATTTTGATCCATCTTATTTTTTAATTTCCAGCTCTATTTAAAAGCCGCCCATGAATACGTTTATGGCGATTTTGAGGAAGAAGATTTTCAAATATTCTTAAAACAATTTGTAAAATCCCACTCGAGCATCTCCGAAGAATCCTCAATTACTGATGCGTATAAAACAGTAAAAAAATATTTCGAGGAGCCGGAAAAGAAAGAAGAAGAGCCTGAAGTTTTGATTAAAACTAAAGATATGGGAAGCTATGAGAATTACGTTGAGAGAATTCAAAAACGATTAAAAGAGAAACACATTAATATGTACGATTATCTGAGATCGTTGCGGCGGGACTCATTCAAGACAAGTGAAGTTGATATTTTAAAACATCTCAATATATTTGCAACTAAAAAAAAGAGACGAGGCGAGTACGAGGATATCGAAGAAACAATTGAAAGGCCATCGGAAGAAACGAGTAGCGATGACAGAAGCCAAGAGGAAACACTTGTGCTTAAAGTGGCAACCGAAAACAAAAGTGACCGGAAAAAAGAAGCTGTCTGGAAAGAGTCAATTGAGGGAATCAAAAAAGTCCTAAGTGTTGAAGCACCCACTGACAAGGAAGAAGAAGAGGAAGGAGGCGGAAGGCGGAGGCGGAGGAGGCGACGAAGAGATGGAGGAGAAGAAGAAGGAAGAAAATGAAGATGAAGTGGAAGTAGAAGTTGCAGAAAACGAAGAAGTAATAACAAAAGATGAAGAATAAATAATTTTTTCAAATTCAAAAAGGAAAAAACATTTCGAGAAATCATATAAATTTGAATTAAGGCGCCACTGCATGCTGCTTGTCTGCTTGTCTGCTTGTCGCTGTCAAAAACATCAGCGACACGTCAAAAAACTTTGCCTTTTTGCCCTTGTGCCTCTTGTTGTTGTTGAATTGAGAGAGGGATTCGCAAATTTACATCTACAATTATCATATCCTCTATTATTTATTTACACAAGTAAGTGAAATAGAAAATTTTACTTTTTTTTTATCTTTCATATATATATATATAAAGAAAAGTTTAGAATTAGTTTCCATGATTTAATTATTTAGACAATGAAAAGAATATAGATATATATTTTATATATACATATAAACATATTTCTACATCTCTTTAATCACAGAAAAGAAGAGATGTAGAGTGTATATATCTATATATAACTAAGTGAAAATAAATGATTTTGAATCTTTCTTTTTTAAGCCAAAACAATCGCCTTTGCTATTGCAAATTTGGGACGTTTCGGCAACAGCAGGCCTTCATCGGCCACGAAACACTTGACAACACACAACAGGAATCACTGGTCAAAATTGGATTAAAACCAGGACGGTTAAAACCAGTGGTTTGAACGAAACAACCCTGAATTGGTGACAAGGGACACATGTGATTGGTTGCTCAATTCTCTATCCCCAAATCTCCCCTGTCTGTTGTGAATTATTAATGACAAGCCTTTAAGTAAACAGAAAGTCGTGGCTGATGAAGGCCTGCAATTGCAGCCGAAACGTCTCCAAGTTGAGCTAATAAAGGCGATTTTTTTGACTTCAAATTTATTTACTTTCAATTTTATCTAATGCATCTTGTTTTGTCTTTTTTTATTTATTTCTTTTTTCTTGTTTATATTGATATAAAAGAAATATCTATATTCTATTTTTTTATCTCTTAGTTTTTAGAATGGTACATTATGATTATTAGAAGACGGGTTGCTCTCTCTCTTCGGGGGGGCGCCGTTTTTTTGGGATGAACTTCGGGTGTGATTGTAGACCGTTAGGGGGTTCCCCCTTGAAATAGTAACGCGCAACGCTCAATAGATACGGAGAAAATGACGTTTAAAAAATTCAAAGTTCGCTTATATACTAGTTAGGCTTTTATATGACAATGGCGACAATAGTCTAGCAGGTAGCGTGTCTACCTACCAAATGGGCGCTTGGGGTTCGAATCTCGCCTCGACTTATTTTTTTTTATTAAATTATTTATTTTATTGTTTTTATAATTAAATAAATTTATTATTTAATATTATAGATTATTTATTAATAGAGAAATTTTTGTGAACTAAATGATGTTTGTCTGTTTTCAACTGATCTTTAAAAATAATTCATTGTTCTTGTAAAAATTATTCCGCTTTAATTAATTGTGCTAGATGGAAAAATTTTTGTTTCAAATGTTTTTATGATGATTATCATTCAGTCTCACGTTTGTAATAAAAAGTATAATGTATAAATGCTTATAATGTAAAATAAGAAATAAGATTGAAACTTTTACTTATTAATAGCCTAAATTATAGTATTTTGAAGAATAGTTTATTAAATAATAGTGTATTTATTTGGTAGTTATTTAAAATATTGCTATTGAATATAATTATGATTTAAAATTTAGTCTTTTTTTTGTTACAAAATAACACTATAGTTATTTATTAATATATAATCTATAATATTAAATAATCAATTTATTTAATTATAAAAACAATAAAATAAATAATTTAATAAAAAAAATAAGTCGAGGCGAGATTCAACCCCAAGCGCCAGTTTGGTGGGTAGACACGCTACCTGTAGACTATTGTCGCCATTGTCATATAAAAAGCCTAACTAGTATATAAGGAACTTTGAATTTTTTAAACTCATTTTCTCCGTATCTATTGAGCGTTGCGCGTTACTATTTCAAGGGGTGAACCCCTAACGGTCTACAATCATCACCGAAGTTTCATCCAAAATGAAATGAAGGTCGTGCCCTCCCCTTGTTAGACGCAGATATGGGCATCAACAAAAACAGCACACACACTACTAGGCTCCTTGGAATTTGTTTGACATAACGCCCTTGAATTGACTATGTCAGACCTCAGACGACAAACACACAATTGGTCAGAAGAGACCTAGCTGAGCTAGATACGCTATCACAGTGGAAATGCCGACAGTGCGGGAAAAAGAAGAGTGTGCAAAATAATGACAAATTTAGGTTGACATTCAAATGGGTGAAAAGTAAACAAAAAATTGTTAATCAACTCCATCCACATTTCTTATTGAAATAGATTGTGCATGTAACACATAGCCACTACTTTATTAGATTAGAAAATTAAAGAAAATCTTTGTATTAAAAAAGGGCGTCATCCAGTTTCCGGGTTGGAATGAATAATAATATATATATATATGGGCCATTCTACAAAAATGGGTTAACTTGGCGTAATTGCCAATAATTCAGTAAACATATTGATTTTTTTAATCATTAGGTTAAATAATTTTTGGAGACACATGATAAATATTGAAATTTAAACAAATTTAATGAAAATATTCGGCTTTTTAACCCTAAAAAGTCAGTCCCCTGGCATGTACCCGCTCACAAAATGAACATTTAAATGCAAATTTATTTTCAACTATTAGATTTATATCATTATTATCCATATCGATATAATCTAAGATACTTTATTAAGCGTTGTTAAGTCATAAATTTTGACTTTAAATAAATTTACTTTATTTTTTTAATTTCAATCCAGGCAAATACCGAGCGTTATCCATCTTTTATTTACTTTTATTGTTATATTTGGTATGGGTCGAAAATTAGCATGTAAACACTCAATTCGTCAGTCCCTTGCTAAGTAATATTTTGGAATTTTATTAATAATTATCTCAACAATATACTGGATTTGCAGTCTTTTCATTGTTATTTTTAATATATAAAAGAAAAAAAAAGTATTCCATATCAATTATCAGATTTTTTGTGTTTTATATCAAAAACATCAGTCCCTTGGAAGTTTTTCAACAGTAAACCTAAGAGGCTGATGAGTTTGTATATTAATATTAAAAAAAAATCTGGGGGTACTATATGGATATAATAAAAATAACTTATTTTCTATCAAAATCATTACAAGCAATTGATATCAAAGTTACAAATTGAGCATTTCAAATTCGACCCAAAGTTAACCCATTTTTGTAGAATGACCCATATATATATATATACCACATCGATTAAGTTATAATTTTCTGACATTCCGACATTGTGTTACATTTTGCTATTTTCAAAACAAAGGGAAAAAAATAAAGGAATTGCATTTTAATGGCAAATGTCATTGCCCGGATAAGAGTTTTCATTGAGCCTCCGCCCCTCTGCCACTCTCTGCGTGGCCGTCTACGTGATTATCGCCATCAATCATGAGAGGAAAAAATGATTGATAATTTTAGAATTGCTATTATATAAGAACTCGTGTGAACAACATCCAGATTGATAATATAAATATTATGAACATCCAATCAAAGTCCTTGAAAAAATAGTTTAAAGTTTGTCTCTTATCTCAAAACTCTCAAAACTGATAAGATTTGAATTTGATTTCTTTTTTAGTGCCTTCGCTACTGCCGCCCAAAGTATACTCAAAGAAACCTGGTGAGGAGATGGTTGAAATTTTAGAGAAATGTCAAGAAACTTTCCAGTTAGAATTCGGAAAGAGAGCAACGCATGGAGCGTTTGCGCCTGGGAGGGTCAATCTGATCGGCGAACACATTGATTATAATGATGGATTTGTATTGCCTATGGTAAGATTGTATTTTGCTTTTTTTTTAATAATATTAAATAGAAATATTCCGGGAAGAAAAATTTACGATTTCTGACTTAGCATTGGCCTATTCTATGAACAAAAATCTGGTGTGACTGGTCGCACAGCACACAAGTGAGTACTGTGCTTGTCTGTCACACCAGATTTTTGTGTCGACATATATTTAGTTTCCGACAGTACGGTATCATTCGATTTTCAAAATGTAAAATTTATATATGAAAATATTTATATTTTGTTGCCGTGGCAACCATTTCTCTTATCTTTTCTATGGAGTACAAGAGTAAAGTGGCCTTCAGAAGATTTCAATCCCAAAATGAGAATATACATTTTAAAGAGCATTTAAAAAATAATTGATTTTTGAAAAAAAAAACGTAGGAGCGAATTTTGAGAAAATCGAAAAAAATGAAAAAGTGCATCAGTAAAGTACTAGTACTCTTTGATCGATTTTGTTCAAAAGCTTCGTGTCACGTCCTAGGGGTGTGCCTAACTTAAATATAAAATTTCAACCTCCTAGCTCTTTTCGTTCTTGATATATTTTGTTCACAAACGACAGACAGACAGACCATGTCGCGAAAACCTCTTTTTTGGATTCAGGGGACCACAAAACGTGTATATCCGTCAAAATCTCGACATCGAATTTTTGACATGAATCCAATACTTTCTCTCTATATATATATTACATATATATAGAGGTAAGAGAAAGTAAAAAGTTATTTGGATATTAGAAAATAAACAAATTTGTGAGTATGTTTGCTAGTGGGGCAAACACCCAATTTAACCCAGAATCTCTAGCCCTTCCGGAGCAGCAGCAGTGTGCTACGCTTTGCACCCTATACTTGCATATGCAAGTTGGCTCTAAATAGAAAATTGCAATTTGAAATGAAGAAAAATTTCTCCGATTAGAGAATTGCAATCTATGGAAAGAATAAGATAAAATCGCCGCCCCTGGGCTATATCTAGGGCAGGGGGGTCGGCAAACTTTTGACTCGGAAGAGTCAAAAATTACAATTTACAAAATTTCAAAGTTTTTAAAGAGCCACAAAATCTTTTCTTGTCAACAATAAATAGTACTCGGATAAATAAAGTTTTTTGATAAAAAAACACTTATCTATTTATTCATATAAAAGTCGTGTTTTTCACAACCATTTTTTTCTAGAATATCTCTATTTAATAATGTTATATCTACTAGACTACATTTTTTTGTTTTTTGAAGGCAATTCCTTTTGGTACTCTGGTTCTCATTGCAAAATCGGATTCATCACATCATAGCGTTAAGACACTGAACAGCTACGCGGATTTACCTCAGAGGATTGAACTTTCAATTAACAATCATCCGGTGATTGAGACGCCCAAATGGGCCCGATATGTCCAGGGAGTTTTGGCCAATTTCCCAGGTAATTTAGTAAAAAGAAATCGATAGTTGATGATTAACAAACAAACAGGTGGCATAGCTGGCATTATCAATTGACCGATAAAAGCGCTCTTCAGGAATTATCTAGATGAAAGTTTTTTTTTTTTTTTTTTTTTTAGAGAAATTGCCTTCACTCGATATATTAATTGGCTCGACGGTTCCTTTGGGCGGAGGACTTTCTAGTAGTGCCAGTTTAGAAGTAGCGCTCTTCACAGGCCTGGAAGCCTTCACTGGAATATCTATAGAGTAAGCTCTTGCAAGTATTAATCAGGAAATTCATAGACGAGGCTGTCGTCTCAATTTGTACTCGGCATGCAAACATTTTCTATCGAGGGCCGCATTCAAAACTTCATTGCTTCTGGGGGTTAATCGCGTCGAATAACGTCACGACCTGCCGATTTTGTTTAAAAGCTTATTTTCTCGCTCCAGAGAGCCTAACTACTTTCTCTTATAAGCTCTATATAAGTTAATATATGAGCCCGTTAAAGCACAAGTTGTGTAAGTCCAGTTTCCCTTGTTTTGAGATATAGAAGGCTTAACTATAAAAATCAACATTGCACTTTTTAATATTTTATTTATTAAAACTCCAGTAACTGGAGTAGGATATACACAATTAGTGAATTAAACAGAACACATTTTTCTCTACACGGTATCATGCCTAACTCAAAAATATAAAAAAGTGGAGTTACACCGTTTGTGCTTTAACGGGCTCATATAGCTATAGAGAGAAAATATTGGATTTATGTCAAAAATTCGATATCGACATTTTGATGGATCTTCTCGTTTTGAGGTCTCCTGAATCCAAAAAAGTTGTTTTCGCAACAAGGTCTGTCTGTCTGACTGTGAACAAAATATCTCAAGAACGGAAAGAGCTAGGAGATTGAAATTTTAGAATGATAGACACGAAGAGCCACTTCTCTTATCAAGTATGTGTCTGTCTGCCTATGTTTAATTTTAAGCATGAAAGAATTGAGCTATGAGAATGAAATTTTATATTTAAGTTCGTTACCTCATTGCCATGTGACACAAAACTTTTGAACAATATCGGCCAAAGAGAACTAGTACTTTAACAAAATATAAATATTTTTCTATGCTTATAAATTTTACAACTTGAATACTAAAGGTGGGTCCACATTTGTAAATATTTTCGCCATAAATTAACAAGTGTAGACCTGTGCGGCACACGAAAACGACACAATATTTTTCGTCCCATTCAACGCACACGATCAGTCGCTTGTCGGTTTTTCGACGAATATCAAAGGGATTTGTTATGTGTGGCTAGTTCCGTCATTCAATACTTTTCGACACAAATTTCAGGTTTATATAAACAATTAATATATACACTCAAATAAGCAATTAAAAATATTTAAAACAAATAACTAAACATAAATGAAAATTGTAAATAAAAACCGATATCGAATGATAAAGTGATAAACTTTATTTCCAAGCACAGCTGGAGCAACGACAAATGAGAGATGACGTAAAAATTTACGTGAAAAATTCTACTTAATTAAACCATTTACGAGGAAAATATTTACAAGTGTGGACCCACCTAAATATATCGGCGGAAACTAAATATATGTCGACACAAAAAATCTGGTGCGCCAGTCAGACTAGATTTTTATAATTTTCCATTTTTTATAAAATTTGATACATTTTATAGACACATTTTTAGCCCTGAAGATGGCCTCTTACGAGAGAAACGTGGGCCCAATAAAATATTTAAAGGTTGCCATTCGCTGCTTTGGGCAACCCCTCCTTGATACAACTCAACCGCCTTTAGATTCCTATTTTAGTCATCTCATATCGATATTACAAATTTCTCCGTCAACTAGGCACACTGGCGGGGCGGTGTGACTGCTAGCACAGGATTTATTGATCGTGTTGCCCACCAAAACTGGTTTAGAAGAAATGGCTAATAATTTAATCCCTCAATTGCAGCCCAATCAAGAAAGCTCTAGCATGTCAAAAAGCCGAACATGATTACGCCAAAGTGCCGTGTGGCATTATGGATCAATTTATTGTTAGCCTTGGCAAAGAAGATCACGCTCTATTAATTGATTGCAGGTTGGTAATGAATTTATATTTTTCGATTCAAGAGAGTGATTTTTTTTGTTTTGTTTTTTTTTTTCTTGAAGATCCCTTGATTGGCTTCACATTCCAGTCGGCAACCCTGAATTGGTGTTCTTAATAACCAACAGCAACGTGCGCCATGAATTAGGGTCAAGTGAATACGCAATTCGACGGGGACAATGCGAAGAGGCTGCGAATCTCCTCGGAGTGAAAAGCCTTAGAGATGCCTCCACGGATGATCTCGATCGACTTCTCGAACTCGGAGCTTCCGATGTGATTTTTAGACGAGCGAGGTATGGCACAGATTTATTTTTATTGACTTCTTCTTTAAGGGTTGAGTTTCAAAAAGCCGTTTGAGAAGCTGGTTACTCTAGGCGGCAAGAGATGGCGTTAGTTCCGCCCATAGGGAAACAAGCATTTTAGTCCATTTCATTTGAAAGGTTCCAGTTATTTAATTAAAGGCAAAAAATTAATTATTCTTTAACACAATGATTACTAATTTAATTATCTATAAGATAGAGACCGAATTTTTTTTTAAATATCTTTTATTTCATGTGTTCAATCTTAAAAAAAAAAAATGTTTTTTTCGAAATCAAAAAAAGGGCTTCCATAAGTTGTAGATATCATAAATAGCTTTAATTAAAAAAAAATTGAAGTCGATAGCTTCAAAATTGTGGCCAGTGGAACCTCTCAAAATCAGCACCCCGAGACGCGCACTTTAAACAACAAGATTTGCTAATTGCAATGATTTTTTTAGGCATGTGATTACGGAGATCAAACGAACTGATCAGGCAGCAAAGGCTTTAAGTAGCGAGGATTTTCATACTTTTGGCACGTTAATGGTCGAAAGTCACGCTTCACTACGAGATGATTATGAGGTTTGTAATACATAACTGAAAATCCACCTAAAAGACTCTCTATTTTTTCGTTATTTTGTCTATGTCGTGCCTTTTTACTTTCTCTTACCTATATGTTTATGTTAATATACATATATATATATAGAGAGAAAGTATTAGATTCATGTCAAAAATTCGATGTCGAGATTGGGGTATATGGATATACACGTTTTGAGGTGATTGAAATGTTTCAGGTCTCGTGTCCTGAATTGGACACTCTCGTATCGTTAGTGTTAAGTATCGAAGGGGTGCTGGGATCTCGGATGACTGGCGGAGGGTTTGGTGGATGCACTGTCACACTTGTAAATATCCATTCTTTCTATTGATCCCTCTCTTAAATTAATTTTAAAATTAAATTTGTTTTTTTTTCTCTCTTCCAGGTTAGAAAAGAAGTTGTAGAAACTGCAATAAAATCAATTAAGGATGGATATATTAAAGAAGCTACGTTTTATGTCATGAACGCAAGCGCTGGCTCTAGAGTTATCAATTTGAATGATAAATAAATAAATAAATTTATTTAAATATTTATTTATTTATCATTTGAAAATGTTAACACACCAAAAACTTTTTTGTATAAAGTGTAAATAAGTATCACCAAGAAGAAAGGAATTAAATTTATAATAAATTTATTTTGTATATCCGACTAATACAATCAAATAAATTTTATTGATTGATCTAATCATAAATAATTTTTAAATTATTTCCCATATAAAAAACGCAGCTAAGCGACTACCATAACTACTAAGCCTTTTTTTTTAATTTTAAATAAAATAGAAAATAGGAGGCATGTTTGTAATCTCGTCTATATATAATTATTATTTTAGTTTCGAAATTCCTATTTTATATTTCGTCAAGTTGCGACTTCTCCATTATATTTATCTATTCGATGTGATTCCAGGAGAAATAAAAGAGCAAAAACTCTGAGGCCGGCCCACCCACTATATCCTGAACTGCGAGGCCGAAATATTTGCTTTGCATATAAGGCATTCCTGAAACTTTTTGCTGGATATCTCACTCTACTACCTGTACAAATTTTGAAACGAAATGTTAAAATAGCAAAGGAAAGGCGAACCTCTGCCTGCCCGAGTCAGTTAAAAGGTGAAAGGGGGGTCCAGGGGGGGGGGAGGGGCAAAGCCTCCGAAGGCTAGTAACTGTAAAAATATGTACGCAAAAATATTTATTTCATAACAAATTTTAACAACAAAAAAATATATTACGTTTAAAAAGAAAAAGAATTAAAGTAGAAAAAGTATCTAATAGGCCTATTTAGAAGAAATCAATTTTCCCTAGTTGTCTTGACTTTGCTATTATAATTTGTTCTAAAATATTTATGGGTGCCTGGAGACAGGGGCGTATTTATGGGGGGGGCCGAGGGGGCCCGGGCCCCCCCCCCCGAAATTTCCCAAACACATATACATATATAGGGATATACAGACATCAGCGCAACAAATTGTTCAGCAAAAAATTTCGTGTGAAAAAAAATATAGTTTCTTAAAAAAAAAAATTTTCCGCAGAAAAATTTTTGAGTTCGGGCCCCCCCCCCCCCGAAAAAAATTTCTATATACGCCCCTGCCTGGAGATATCGATTTAAAGAGTAATAACGATAGACGTCCTATCAAAAAAAGGGGACAAATAAATCAATAATAAATTTCAAAGGCCAACAATCTTTATGAAGATTTCAAAAACAAAACACTGCAAAAATGGTTTGAGAAACTTGGAGGGGGAAAAAACAAGAAAAAGGTAATACGATAAATAATGTCAAAAAGAAACTCCTGTATAGATAGCAAAAGAACTTTGAAATAATTGAGAAGAAATCCTTAATTGTCAAAGAATAATTATTGCTGAGACATATTGTTGGTGAAAGAGAAGAAATGTTATTGATATTCTTAGCTCGAATAAATCGTATTGCCAATCAACTTACTAACCAGCCCACGGGGCTTGGAGTAGTTGGTAGCGTGCCTACCTTCTATACCGAACGTCGCGGGTTCGGACCCCAGGCAGTCCGATAATTTTATTTAAGGCATTTGGATACCAAATGACTTAAATAAAAATGCCTGGACCCCACAATAGATATATTTATTTCAACGGTTATCGTAAAAGTCTTAAATGGCCTAAGTTGCCGAAAAGACCGTGTGAATGTGTGTGTGAATCTGAGTGTGAATGAGAAAAAAGTGTGAATGTTTTTTTTTATAAAAAAAAAAAAAAAAAAAAAAAAACTTACTAACCAGAAATCAGTCTCCGAGGGTCAATCTTCATAATATTTGAAATTTATAAGACATATATATAGGCTTCTATAAATAATCGATTATGTAGGCTCATTAAGAGGATAGCCAAATAAATTTATTTTTTTTATTTTTGGCGACTTTGTAGTCATTACTCTTACATAATTATATATAAATGAATTGGAAACAATAATAATAATAAAAATACCTGAAGAATTCAAGCCCAAATTCATTTCTACGATTTCACATAAACGAATTCATTCAGAGCTTTTTTTCATCTTTGAAGATCGACCCATTATTGTGAAATTGCCGGTAGCATCGACGTTATTCTAAGCTTCAATCACATATTAATGTTCGTTACACTTTAACATTAACAACAAATTTATATCTTGTTTATTCACTAGCACAAAAAAAAAGCTTTTTGTTGAGTCTGAGCCGCCATAACACATTGTTGGCTTTATGACAAGTAATGCCAACTAGCGGCAACAAAGGGAAACTAGATTAATTTCTAAAGACGCTACTAGAGTGCTCCACTGTCTTGGATAATTAATTGGGCGTCAAATTACAACTCTTGTTTGAAGGAAATATTTATTTGTTAATAGAAAAGTATTGCATGCATGAGAAAAAAAAGAATATATCGAGAAAAACGGTCAGTTTTATTTTATATTTCTAAAAAAAATATATAATATAATAATACTAAGTTTTTTTTGTATTTGATGATAATGTTCTTAATTCCATTAATAGAAAGGCTCGCATATTTCCATCTTGAACTCTTTCATTGATAATCGCTTTGGCTTTTTCACCGCCGTCTTGGAAATATTCGCTCACTTTCTCAGCATACTCGACCCAAACGCAATTGGGACAACCTGACATACAACACGTGGTCGGCTCTCGAGGTAAGAAAATACCTTTTCTTAATGGATCATCATCAGAGGAATTCCCATTTAATCTCGTTTTATCTTCTGAATGCTCTTGGCGTTTGAAAATCTGCATGCAAAAACAATTTACTTTTATATCTATAAAATATATACATATACGTACTTAAAAGTCAAAGTGATCCATTCCAAAAAAAACAAAAACAAAAAATTGGAACTTTAATTTAGAATTAAAAAAAGAATTATCTTAATTCTTTGGCACTAATTATTAAAAAGCATAGAAAAAGTTCATATTAAAAAAAAATCTAACCTTAACTTGTATTGTCATTCACTCACATAAACATTGAAATTTTTTTTTCTTTAATGAATTTTATGTGATTTATAAGTATGTATAATATTAATTATTTGTTCATTATTATTTAATTATCATTATAAATATCAATCCTTTTTTAAAACAAAAACTTACCATTTTTATTTGACATTTTGAGGTTAAGAATTTTCTTCTGATAATTAATAATTTTTTTAGATTCATTTTTTTAGAATTATTATTAATTTAATTAACCAAAATATAACTTGTGCAATCACAAGTAATTTGTTTCATCATCGTTGTCGTCGTCGTAGTTATTATATAAAAGTTGATTTTTTTTTTTTTTTTAACAGGATACTTGAACTCAACGTCGGTAGCTTTTAAAGAAAAACATGGGAAGAAAAATACCTGGGAGGAAACACCATGGAGTGAGAGATCCAGCAAAACAACGAGAAGAAAGAGAGAAAAAGTAGGCTTTTAATTTCATACTCATTATTGCCAACTAGTGAATGAACAGAAAAAAAGAAAGTTTATATTATTTAAATATTTAATCAGAAACCTGAATAAGGTTTGAATATTGGACTAAACGCATTTTATGAAATGCGTGGAGGAGATTGAAGAAACTGATAATAAAAGAATATTGCAAATGCAATTTTTGTAATCTCTATAATTGAATTTTTTTGACAATAATAACTTTTTTACTTTCTCTTACCTATGTATATATATATAATATATATATATATAGAGAAAGTATTGGTTTCATGTCAAAAATTCGATGTCGAGATTTTGATGGATCTTCACGATTTGAGGTCCCCTGAATCCAAAAAAGTGGTTTTCGCGACATGGTCTGTCTGTGTGTGTGTCTGTCTGTCTGTCTGTCTGTGAACAAGATATCTCAAGAACGAAAAGAGCTAGGAGGTTGAAATTTTATATTTAAGTTAAGCACCCCCATGGGACGTGACACGAAGCTTTTGAACAAAATCGACCAAAGAGTACTAGTACTTTACTGATGCACTTTTTCAGTTTTTTTCGATTTTCTCAAAATTTGCTCCAACGATTTTTTTTTAAATTCAAAAATCAATTATTTTTTAGATTCTCAACAAAATGTATATTCTTATTTTGTCATTGAAATCTTCTGAAGACCACTTTACTCTTGTTCTTCATAGGAAAGATAGGAATTTCTCCTATGGTTGCTATGGTAACAAAATATAAACATTTTGCCATACTTATAAATTTTACATCTTGAATTCAAATGTACCCTACTGTCGGTAACTAAATATATCTCAACACAAAAAATCTGGTGTGACAAGCACAGTTCACAACTTTCGATTACCGAAGGTAAGAGAAAGTTGTGTGCTGTGCGACCAGTCACACCAGATTTTTTATTTTCATCTCTTTGGATATAATAATATAATCTTTGAAGATACAAATAGCTACATTAATTTTGTTATTTAGAAGTTGTATTAGCATTAGGGCTTTCCCAGGGCAGCTGGATTCTCAAATGTGAGGTTGACGGAGTGATTTATATATATATATATGTTACGCCGAATTGGCGCAATTGGCTATTTCATGGAAATTTTGCCATTTTGGTGAATTCGGCAAACCCTCTGCCGAGTTCATGTATTAGGCAATTTTATACCTATTTCGGCAACAAAATTTTTGCCTATTTCAAGAAATGGGCATCGCGATTAGCGCATTCTGTGCGTCCAATTTTAGCATTCTTAAAATCAAATATTAAAACGATATAATATTAAAAACAACTTGCAGGGGCCCCGGTCTAGTCTGTTTCGGTCCTTTGCAGGAATTTTCTCCTTAGAAAAAAAATCTGCTCCTGTGGGTTGGTTTTTTTTCTAAACATAAAAACAATGAACTAATCATATGGGAAAACGCATGAATATTAGACGACCATGAATTTAAAAAAAATACCCAAAAAATCTTAAATCGGATTTGGTTCTCAAGATGGTCTTGAATTATCAATAAATTATCGATTTGGTAGACATGTCTTTTAAATTTATCCTCCGAAAAGAGGACTCTTTAATGAATACTCAGCAGCCAAAAGTGAAGTCTTTTTCTCTAATCGAAATTTGTTTTTTTTTTTTTTTTTTTTTTTTTTCCAGAATCGCCCATAAAATAAACGCTCCGCCCGACCCCGTCGATGATCAATCGTTGCCAAACTCCTTGAAAAGATTGAATGTTTTAAGACAAGAGACTCGTGAAGGGAAATTTAAAAAGAAAAAAAAATTAAATAAAAAAAAAGGTCAAAAAAATAACGCCAGGCCTAAAAAATTGATTGATTCTCGTAAATTTGAGGATCGCGATGAGGAGTACGTCCCGGGCATGACGGTCCCTTTAATTCCAACGCCGAAATTTGTTCAAAGAGTCGACGAGCCAGATGCCCATTTCCTGCATCGAATTAGCAGAGAAACTCATGTGAGTTTTTAGTTTTATTTGCATTTCATTAAGGGGCTACGGGAGCGAAGTGGTTACGCATGTTTTTCCCGATAAGATGGCGTTGTGTGTCATTAAAAGTATGCCCAAATATCAAGTAATTCAAAAATTTGCCAAGAGATGTCAGAATGGTAGCTAATAATATTTAATGCATTTGGTTGATTTTCATTGATCTTTTAACAATAAATGTTATTATATATTATGTATCTTTTATAAAAGCATAAAAATATATAAATATAGGCCAAAAGGGGATCGGCTGTTAGACTAGCCTGCCATCTATTGCAAGAATGCTGAACTAATTTGACAGTTGAATTTTTAAATAAATCATCTAAGCTTATTTTAAAAATTTCTTAATTAATATGTGATTAATAATAACAATAAATTCGTTTTTAAATATAAAAAAAATTAAAGATTATTGGGACAGATTGTTTTTTTGTTTTTGCTTGATAACAAAAAAATTAATTACGATAATTTTTTAATAAGTCATTAAAAAAATTATAGCTCGATATCCCAATAACTTGAATTTAATCATTTAAAAAAACGATGAAAAATTTTAAAGTGTTTTTTAAAGTAGTACAAAATAAATAAAAAGTATGGGACAAAAAGTTACAATTACACACAACGCCATCTTATCGGGGAAAACATGCGTAACAGCTTCACTACTAAACCCCCCCTAATAAAAAAATCACATCTTTTTTTTTTTAGGATCTCATTCGAGAAACTCAATTTGAAGAGAAATTTGGTGTTGAAATTATCAGAGATTCCAAAGGAGTTGTGCAGGGCATTGAAAAAACACGAAAGAAAGATCCTCTATTGGAATTTATAGAAAAAGATGAAAAGAAAGGGAAGAAAAAGGAGAAGAAAAATAAAAATATCGATGAAAGTAAAATGAAAAAAATCTTAAGTTTAAAACAAAGGAGAAAAATGATTAAAGTGAAAAGGCAAGAGACAAAAAAGGAAACAAAACAACACGATTTTGCGCATTTGCAAGACACAATCAAATTTGGTGAAGTGGCTGCGGCACCGCCAACGTTAAATTTGCCTAAAAAAGCTACGAGAGAGAACAAACCACGGGTAGGTTTTTGTTTTTGTTTTTGTTTGCGATGAGGGGCTTCAGGAGGCCACATTGAATGTTTGGTTCCCAAATACTCGGGTATTTTTTTGATGGAGTTTTTTTTTTTTTTTAAATCGTGAGCCATTTTACTTAATAGAAAACATTAAAAAATAATGAAAATTATTTATTTATATTTTTAGAAAATGCAAAAAAAAATTCTATTATAATATTCGTAATTTTTTTTAATCTAAAAAATGTAAAAAATAAATTTTGGTATTTTTTTTTTTAAACGATAGTTGAGCACTCTTGCAAAAGATGGCAGGCTAGTCTAACAGCCGCCATGATCAGATCACATATAAGCGTATATTTATATATTTTTATGTACTTATAAATGATATATAATAATATAATTATATTCATTATTAAAAGATCAACAAAATGCATGAAATTAAATATAGCCCTGAATATAGCTACCATCCTGCCATCTGTTGGCAAATTTTTGTGAGAGTTGTGTTTCTGGCTCACTCCTCAACGCCATCTCTTGGCAAAAACAAGCAACCAGCTTTGCCGCCTGAAGCCCCATAAGGCTCTTTAGGAGGCAAGGCTGTTCGCATGTTTTTGCCGATTAAAAATTTAGCCAAAAGCTCAACTATTACGAAAATTTGCCAACAGATGGCAGGATGGTAGGGATAAATCCATATGTATATTGTTAATTTGATTTATAATGAATAATTTATAATATATACCCGGAGGGAAAAAGTGGCCGTTAATTTTTAAATAAATTCCTAAATTTATTTTTTAATTTGTCACCATTTCATTTAATTATTATAGGTTGGATATTAATGATTTTTACATTTTTAGATTAAAAAAAATTCATAATAGAACGTTTTTTGCATTTTCTATAAATATAAAAAAATATAATTAAAAAATCGTAATTAAAAAAAAAAGCATTCTATTAGTAAAATGCTGGGCGCACGGATTTAAATCATTAAAAAAAAAAACAGCATAAAAAATACTTTAAAATGCCTCAGTAGTTTCGGACTAAAGATTCACATATATACTATCTATATCATGCAAAAGTATCCATTGGCGAGAGATCTGACTCACAAGGGAAGTCGCGACATGTGGGTCACCGATTTTTTCAAACTCATAGGATTTGAAGATTAGTATCTGGACATCAATTTCCTAAAGCAGACGATGCGCTTCTCAAGAATACTCAAGAAAATCCACTTTGAAGACTATCAAGATTTCCGAGCTCTATAAGTTTGAAAATTTTGTTTATATGTAAACAGTGTCTGGTAGCCGTGAGAGTAAGCGCAACAATCTAGTAAACAAGGAGTCGCTAGTTCGATGCTTGTTGATGACATTTTTTTATTTCAACTCTCTATCCGTATATACAGTATCTCTCATATTAACATTTATAAAATTGAAATTAAATTAACAAAATATTTTAAATTTACATTTATAATATAATATTCGTATTTTCAGTGTGTAACAAGTGGTAAAAATAAAAGATGTTAATTTTTATTGAAAAAATATTTGTTAATTTAATTTCAATTTTATAAATGTTAATATGAGAGATACTGTATATACGGATAGAGAGTTGAAATAAAAAAAATGTCATCAACAAGCATCGAACTAGCGACTCCTTGTTTACCAGACTGTTGCGCTTACTCTCACGGCTACCAGACACTGTTTACATATAAACAAAATTATTCAAACTTATAGAGCTCGGAAATCTTGATAGTCTTCAAAGTGGATTTTCTTGAGTATTCTTGAGAAGCGCATCGTACTGCTTTAGGAAATTGATGTCCAGATACTAATCTTCAAATCCTATGAGTTTGAAAAAATCGGTGACCACATGTCGCGACTTCCCTTGTCAGCCCTTCCTAGAGACGTGATTAGAGAGATGATATTAATTTATTTTTTAATGTTTTTTGATAAGATTGATTAACTAATTGGAAAAATTTGTCTGCATGAGCAAATATACATGTAGTAGAAAATAAAAGGCCGAGCAGCTATACTTATTTCTTTATTTAAGAACCCACAGCGACGTTCGGTCGACTATGGACCATCTTCATGGCTAGAGTTCAGTCAACAGAAAACCCTCTTATGTTCACTGAACTCTAGCCATGAAGATGGCCGCATAGTCGACCGAAAGTCGCTGTGGGTTTAAATAAAGAAATAAATATAGATGATCGGCCTTTTATCGGAGTGCCCTTTTACCACTAAACCATAGCACGACATTCGGGTATATGAACTCAGTTGGAAACCAATTTTAGTCAGCAGAAGAAATGGACCCAAATTCGGCGCCACAAATTTCCAGGTGCATTCTAGATAGAATGGGTCGTTTTGATAACAAGTGATAATAAATATTTAATTATATAAATTTCCATTTCGCGGCTCACATACGCGATATATATAATATCTCAAATATTATATATAATTTCTTATTTACAAATATAGATGGATCTGTTGCCTAGCTTAAATGCACTTGGACTCTTGGTTGTTTCTCTCGCCGATAGAGTGCACTGCTAGACACAAGGATTAAATTCACTTTCATAAAGGAAAAGTCCAATAAAAAAAAGGATCAAAATTGAGTGAACTATTTAATCAATCAACAAAAAAAAAAAAAGAAAAAAGAAATTCAAATTACATGAATTAATATAATTTGTTTTGTGCCTTTTGTATTATAATAATAAATATCAAACATTAAATACATTCATAAAATAATTTGTTTGTTTTCAGCCTGGAACGAAACCTTTGCTCCTAAATACATTGTTAAATAAGAAATCACAAATACCCGAGAGGAGGATTCAACAGTACAAGGAAAAGCAACGATTGCAGGCAGTTGAAGCGTATCGAAAACTTAAAGCAGACAAGAAAAATTTTAAATCATAAAATTTATATATTATATATATAATAAAAGTTATTATATTTTTTTTTTAATACATATGTTTTTTTTTTTTTATTTCCACTTAAAAATATCTATGCGGAATGTTAGAGGTGTATTTAAGGTGTGTGTGTGTGTGTGTTGATAGAGATATAGAATATTATTATTATTACCCTTTTCTTTTTATTTGATAATAAATAAAAGGAGACTAGGCTTGTTCAATGCTTTTAAGGGCTTCCTGAATCGATTCCAGGGTGTCAGCAGCAGCTTCAGCTTCGATTTGTGTTGTGTCAACTTTATTAGAATCGCCGCTTGCTCCATTATCACATTCGTCTCCATCGAAAACGATTTCTTCTGGGTCTGGGGCTCGTTGCAGAAATTCTTCTCCGGGATACATTTTAGCAAAAATTTCTTTTGCCTTAAAGAAAAAAAAAGAAGAAAATTTTTGCATTTAGACAGATGCTTCTAATAAATTTTTATAATCTTAGACAAAAACCCCCCCTGCTAGAATAGAATATTTATTTAAAATTAATCTTGAACTATAATATATTACTCTCTTAGAACGGGTTGCTTCAGTTCTAGTCAACTAGCAAACTTATCCGATAGATAGCAAATCATCGATATAGTAAACAAGAAAACGTTTATTTAAAAAAATGAGTTTTTTCACATATAATTAGCTACCTGAGAGAGGGAAGTAAAGTTTTGTGAAGTTAGCAACTCAATCAAAAATTATTAAAAGTTTTATTTTAAAGCTAATTAATTTTTTAAAAATTTTCAAAAAAATAAATAAACAAGGATTCTGTTTCAAATTTCTAATTATATGATTAGTTGTGAAAAGACCCGAAAGTTATAATCAACTAGCTTATCCAAAGGATAGCTAGTTAATTAGAACTGAAGCAACAGGCACTCAAAAAATATATTTTTTCGTTTTTACTCTCAAAGACATTGGGCTGATTGGACCTATTCCTAATCCATAATTTACTACAGCCCTGGTGAGTTTTCAACTAATTTTCAATTAATTAATTTTTTCTTCTTAAATGGTTTTGCTGAAGCTGGTTTACTTAGAAAAAAAAAAAGAATATTAAATAAACTTTAGTTCCAAATTTGACCACGCGATAATTCATAGATGGCGCTGAGTGAGCTACGAATGCTTCCACATCAGTAAAGTGTACTTCAAACAATTTCCACGAAAAATTTCACTGATATACATTTTAAAGAGCATCTAAAAAATAGTTCATTTATGAATTTTGAACAAAATCGTTGCAGCGAATTTTGAGAAAATCGAAAAAAAACTGAAAAAGTACATCAGTAAAGTACTAGTACTCTTTGGCCGATTTTGTTCAAAATCTTATTTTTCCGGTCCCGGGGGGTGTTTAACTTAAATATAACATTTCAGTCTCATAGCTCAATTCCTTCATGCTTAAAATTGAACACAGACACACAGTCTGTGTATAAGTATTTTATATTTATTAGACCACACCATCGATAGAGTTGTTAATATAAATATGTATGTTTCATTCACCTGTTGAACGGCAAAATCGAAATCTAACTCTCCGTCCGGTCCAGAGCAAATATAAATATTTTTTGGAGCATTAGAATTCAATTGATTTTTTGTAGTATCTGGTAGTTGAAAATAGAGAGACCATAACACTTGGGGTTTATTTTCGGTTGAAGGAGAATCACCAGCGCCAAGATGTGAAGCCGAAGTTGCCTCTGCGTGGCCCTATTAACAACAACAACAACAACATTACAATTAGAGAATAAAGGAGACAAGCTGTTTGCATGTTTTGCCGATAAGATGGCGTTAGGGGTCTTGAAAGGTTAGCCAAAAAGCTCAACTATTACGAAAATTTGCTAACAGATGGCAGGATAGTAGGGTTACATTTAATCTAATGTATTTGATTTTCTACTAAGGGTCGAGGGTTCGGATCCCAGGCGGGCGCCGCAGCTAGTACTTTAAAATATCTCAATAGTTTAAAGATTCAATGTGCCCTCCCTCCTGAATCCCCTTAATCCATTTATCTACTTGCCTGTGCGTGTGTTTGAGTATTCGAGTCCACACATTGGGCTTCAATCTCTCCTAGTCTAAAGAGTTTAGCTATAACGGGCGCCAGAACAGACTCAGGATTTTCTTCTTTTTCTCTTTGACGACATGTCATATGAACAACATCTGCAAAATTAATATTTATTTTAAAATGGTTGGGAAGAATGAAAACCAACCACTCTATATCCATCAGCAGACGAAGGAACGCACCAGTCAAGGAAATTAAATAAAAAACGTTTATTTAATTAAATTAATTGTCGATGTTTCGGTCGCCAATCATGACCTTTATCACGAATTGTTAAAATACTTCAGGATCGGTGGGCTATAAAGGGAGGAAGAGGCCCAAAAAAAATACAGGATGTTGAGTATTATTTTTAATTACTATTGTCAAATATACAATATATAGACAATTAATTAACGAATTATATATGTGTGAATTACAGTGATTTGCTTGCTTGGGACTTACAATCAACGACCGAAACGTCGACGATTAATTTAATTAAATAAAGGTTTTTTTTTTTATTTTAATTTTAATTTCCTTAGCTGCTACGACTCCTAAATCGATTTTAAAAATATGAAGTATTTTTATGCTGAATTCAAATATCAATTCAGTTTTTACCAATCCGGCAGAAGTTTTGTGTGAATAGATCCTTTATTATTTGTTAAACAAAAATAACAATCAGTTAAATGATCCTTCAGTTTCTTCGCAAATGTTATCAAAATTACCAACCCAATTTCGCCTCAAAGTGGTGAGTAAAAAAGGGACAGAGCACGGAAAATGAACACAATTTATTAAAGGCATGCAGAAATATTTACAATAAATTTAAGAGAGCAATATTAAAAACATTAAATTAATGAATTATTACATTTTAAATAATTAATTATTAAACATGCATTGTTGAACAAAAAATAAATATAATTAAATTAGCCACAAACATGAACACACATGCATACCACCATAACACTGAGACTTGAAGGTTAGCTCACAGGGATATTGTTATCACTAGCTCTGGTTGTGTATTTGTGCATCTCCGATCTCCGGCATTAAATTATGAATTATTTTATAAATAAATATACTACGGATAATCATTGCAAGCCCCGGAGTAGAGATAATATATTTTTCTGCGGTCAAGAGCTTAAAAGCACCATTAGCCCTATTAAAGAAATATTTTTTTGTGAACGTAATTAATAAAATGGTCCCCCAAGGTACTGTATATATATTGTGAACCGTTTAAAGTCTATATGGCCTATAAAGCCGAAACGATCTCCTAGAACTTCATCCAACGTTCACATATTATTAAATAATTATTGCTTTTTTTTTTTATTTGACATTTTTAACATTTTATTAAATAAAATAAAAATTACTTACAAAGACCAGCAGGACAAGCGTTAGTGGCTGGTCCAAGTTCGATAATTGTCACTGGAGTAACAACTCCATCCAAAGGAGGAAATTGCAAGAGAGTGAGTTGCTCTTTGTCAGTTGTTAAAATTGACCTGAGAAACAAAAAAAAAAAACAAATAATCAATTGATAAACAGATTTTAATAAATCAATTATCACAGCGAAAAAATTGTTTTATTTTTGTTGTGATGGTATGCATGATTGCATGAAAATTGTGACTGATTTAACTATATTTATTTCTAACAATGCATGATTAATTTAATTTGTTAATGATGTAATTTAATTTTTGATTGGTTTGTTCTCTTATTTAATATAAATGAATAAATATCTTTATGCCTTTCTTAAATAACAATAAACACAAATACAATTTAAATAAAACAAAGACAAAAATGTCGATTTTCAATTTGAGGGACAAATCAACATAATCTCGATATTAATTAGTGTGATGTGGAGGGTAGCAGCCAGGTAGGTAGCCTCTATTTAATAAAACTGACTAAGTGTTGTTTATAGAGACCGTCGGCCGAAAAATAAATACTTTTGCGTATTATCCGTTTATTTGTAAATATTTCGACCCCAGTGATATGGAACCATCTTCAGTACAATCAACAGATATTTTGCAAATCGTTACTTTCTCCCATCCAATATGACAAAATAGCTGAGCATCCCATGAATGCAATTTTTATATAAATTTGAGGGTTTTTTTTTTTTTTTAAACATTCACACTTTTTTCTCATTCACACAGTCTTTTTCGGCAATTTAGGCCATTTAAGACTTTTAAAGATACTCGTATGTTTAAATATATCTAATTGGGGGTCCAGGTATTTCTATTTAAGCCATTTGGTATCCAAATGCCTTAAATAAAATCTCATCGGACTGCCTGGGGTCCGAACCCGCGACTTTTGGTATACGAGGTTAGCACGCTAACCCCTACACCAAGCCCCGAGGGCAATTTGAGGTTATGGATATGGAGAAAATATACACCACCGGGTTGCTTTCCACAATTAAAATAATTTATTCTGCAAATATTTCGCAATCCAACTTCAGTGCATCAAATTACACATATGTGGAGCGTGTGTTAATGATAAAAAATCTTTTTGTATGAGAAGCCATTCAACAATTAGGGTGGACTTTTTAATGTGCAAGCCACTGAGGGAAAAACTATACATGTAAGTTATTATGTTCTATATAATAATCTAGTATACTAGTCTACGTAAAGAATGCGACGAATTCTCGATTAATACTCCGTGTTTATTTGCTCGTGTTTTTGTTACATTATTTTTTCAACAATCACTCTTTAACAATAATGATCCAACCCACTCACTCACTGCTTCCTTGACTACTCATACTCTACATAAGTATTTTATACAGTTGGTCAAATTCCCTTTTTTGCAAAAAACCGTCTTACATGTATAGTTTTTCCCTCAGTGGCTTGCACATTAAAAAGTCCAATTGTTGAATGGCTTCTCATACAAAAAAAATTTTTATCATTAACACACGCTCCACATATGTGTAATTTGATGCACTGAAGTATGGATTGCGAAATATTTGCAGAATAAATTATTTTAATTGCTGGTGTATATTTTCTCCATATCAATAACCTCAACGATTCGTCCCAGCAAAAATTTTAATTTCTTTATATAAATTTACTTTATTTTGTCATATTGGATGGGAGAAAGTAACGATTTGCAAAACACCTGTTGATTGTACTGAAGATGATTCCATATCACTGGGGTCGAAATATTTACAAATAAACGGATAATACGCAAAAGTATTTATTTTTTGGCTTTAGAATTAAAGTGATCATCCTTACGGCCATCTACAAACAAACAACAAGTTGTTTATAAATACGGGTGATAAATAAAAACCTGTTAGTGATAAAAACTCCTCGATGAAATCCAAGAGAAGGCTCTTGGGTAGCTTCTAGAATAGGTTCAGGCGTGAATCCCGGGCCAAGAACAAGTTGACGGCATTCCAATCGCCTCCCGGAGCTAATAATCGCCGTTGCCTCTTCTCCATTCACAATCACACCTTCAATTGCTCTCTTTAAGTGATAAACGCCACCAAAAACAGCGCAAAGTCGACAGAAACATTGCGGCAGTTCCCCAGAACCGTACATAGGCCATAAATAGGGTGTATTCCCGTATCGTCCTAAACTCTCAAGAAAACGTCGCGTGCGTGCCAAACCCTCTTCAGCGGATATTGACGGCGTGGCCATGGCGATGGCGTAGACAACGTAATGGATGAGATTGTCGGTTAGGCGACGCCCGTGAAGCCATTCGCCGAACGTTTGATCCTCTGCTTCTAATTGTTGCTGCTCCAAACAGGTGGCGAGCAATTTCATTAGCATTCGTTTTTCAACCACCGACACGTGTCTGGTAGCAAAGACGTCGGCTCGTGAACAAGGAACTAATTCGAGTCGGGAATCCAACCAGGTTAATACCCGAGTAACGCTACGAAATTCCGCATAACGGGCGATATTTGATGAGATTAAAAGTTCGACGAGACTTCCGCGTGCTAGGAGTAACTGAAAATAAATAAATATTATTATTATTACAAGCATAACTTTTATGAAAGAATAAATGATTAGAATGCAAAACTCGTGTGTCTTTATTTCATCTTTGGGCTGAATCGTAGAGCAAGTGGGTGGTGGAAAAGTATGCCAAAAACGTAGAAGGCAACGCACTCTTGTTTCAGGGCATTGACATATTTATCTTCTTTTTTTTTTTTTTTGAAACTTGCCCTCTAGTGGTTTATTTATATAAATAATATATACCGATGCTACCGGGGGACGTTCCACACGCTGATTCCTCAGAGTCACCCATCTATCTTCTACATTTAAATGCTTACAGGTAAGAATAATAATAACTCATTCATGTCTATTCTCTAAGCAAAAATTAATTTATTTTAACACTTCCTTGCCTCAAATTGCTATTCCGTAAGCAAAAGCGTTAACATTTAGTAAATAGTGTTAAAAATGAATGTCATGTCCAGGAGGTGCCTTTAAAATTTTAACACCGTATTTAATGCCCTATTTTATAAAGGTTGACAATGCGACAATTGTCAAAAATTGACATAAATTGTCAAGCTTACACTATGATAATTATTTTATTGTCGACTGCTGAAAAGCAGTTCAATTACAACGATTGTCAACATGTTTCATAAAAAAATTGTCAGTTAAAACAAATTTGTCACTTTTTGCTTCCTTCTACCCAACCTTCGGCGGTTCATTTTTATTTTTTGAGTAATATCCAATCATTTCGAACTGAACTGAACTTTTGGACCGAAACTAACCGAGCCCAAGTTCCCTAGTTGTTTTAAATTTTTTTTTTAACAGGCTGAAACTTAACCGATCCGAATCCGGCAAATTCGGGACCACTGCAAGTTGTTTTAAATTATATTCAAATCCCCAACCGAGAATTCCTTAAGTTCCTTAAGTGGCTTTAATATTTGTTTTAAATATAGGCCTAGTTTTTGAATAAATAAAATATATATAGGTTAATGTCACCTTCATATTTCTTCTATATTTTCGTTATTTTTATATAAATCTGAATCAAATTGTCTTTGCCACCTCTATTTTTGGCTAATAAAAAGAATGGAGAGAGAAAAAACCGAAAAAGTTACCTTTCAAAAAAAAAAAATAATCGACAACATATTTAATTCAGGCTTATTTTCAATTTATTTAATTTATAAATATTTTAATTAAATATTAAATAAATTAAATATTATATTACCAAATAAACAAACCATTATTGCAAATTAGATTATTTTTTTTAAATAAGTCTTATATGATATAACTTTAATATTATTTCCTTTTAATCAATTCGATGTAAATAAATGTGAAATATATTCTAGGTTATACGACACAGCTTTTAATGCCTGTCAGAATTTTTCTACAATTGTCAACCAAAAAAACAAATTGTCCCGACAATTCTCGTTTCAAAAACAAAAAGTGACAAATTATTAAAATTCACCTATCAGCCTAGAAATTTTATGAAACCAAAAGGTGACAAATTGTCATGTCAATTTTACAAAAATGTCATTTTTTAACTTGACAATTAAGTCAAGAGCGGATTTTTATGAAACAGATACTCGACAAATTGACAAATTGTCACCTGTCATTGTCAGCTTTATGAAATAGGGCCCAGATTTTTTATGTGGACTTTTAATTGAAACTATTGGTGCCAAATTCTTGTAAATATAAAATTTATCTTTAGTTATTTTTTTAAGTTCAGTTTTTTAGATCTTCCATTTATGTATGATTTTTGTTTTATGTAATTATGTAATTTTCCCGAAATATAAGCATACTATATATGAGAAATTTATTTGATTATTTCAATAAATATCACTGGTCAAAATTGGATTAAAACCGGTTTTAACCGGGTGCATGTGCTGTTTTTTTTATTATTATTACCTTTGGAGCAAGATCCAAGTTAAATTTCCTGTATTCCCTCAAAATCCTCTTTTGACTCCATTGAGGTGTCTGCGAGGTCGCCGTTCCTGAAATTTCTTCTTTGGTTTTTTCAGTCTCTTTTTCATCTGTCTTTGGTGGCTCTTCGGCAACATTTTGCTGTTCTTCAGTCTGAGTATTTGAAGAGATCTGTTCAATCATTGATTCATCCTCTCTAAAATGCAAATCAATATTTAAGAGATCATTTACAAAAATATATAATAATTGCTTGATTGATTTTACTTGGGAATATTCCAAACAGAATTCACTTGTTTAATCTCTGCATTTTTATTTCCAATAGCGAAAATATTTTCACCATCTTTTAATAAATCTTTAAATTTTTTTTCAGGCTCATCTTTTTTTAATTCAGCAATTGTTGGGTATTCTTCAATCCATTTTTGAATACATTCAAAATTAAATGAAGCCCATAATCCACCATAATACTCATTGCTAGAAAGAGAAACTTATTAACAACAAGAACAAAAAATAATAATAATTTAATTTAATAAATCATTCACCTATCAATATGTAAAACACTTTTGCCAATTCTACTAGCAGCTGCAGCTACAATCGACTCGGTCATTCCTGAAACAAAACAAAATTGTAATTGAAGAAGTGGCTGTAGATAAGAATACTGGAAGGCAGCCCAAAAAATTAAAAGTTAATGGCTTACAGAATAAAATTATCGGACTATAGGAATATAAATAAAAGCCTGGGGTCTCGAAACCCGACGTTTGGTATACGAGTTCAGAAGCTGCTAACCCCTACACCAAGCCCAGAGGGCGTTAGTTCTGCCAATAGGGAAACAACCATTTTGCCCCTTTCCTTTTAAAGGGTTTTTTTTTTTTTTTTTACGCACACTTTTTACTCATTCACACTCTTATTCACGCACACATACACACAGTCTTCTCGGCCACCTAGACCATTTTTTTTTCTCATTCACACTCACACTCACACACACATTCACACTGTCTTTTCGGCAACTCAGGCCATTTAAGACTTTAGACGATAATCGTTGTAAGTAATATATATATTTGGGGTTCAGGCATTTCTATTTAAGCCATCTGGTATCCAAATGGCTTAAATAAAATCATTGGACTGCCTGGGTCCGAACCCGCGACCCTTGGTATAGAAGGCAAGCACGCTACCAAATACACCAAGCCAGAGGGGCATTTGAAAGGTTCCAGCTAATTAATTAAAGACAAAAAATTAATTATTTTACTAATTTAATTATCTTTAAGATATAGACCGAAATTTCTTAAAATATCTTTTATTTAATGTGATTAATCTAAAAAAAAAGTTTTTTTTTTTTTGAAAATCAAAAAAAAGGGCTTCTATAAGTTGTAGATAGCTTTAATTTAAAAAAAATTTGAGGTCGAGAGCTTCAAAATTATGGCTGCAACCTCTCAAGATCATCACCTCGAGACGCGCATCTTAAAGGAATGAATTTTAATAAAAAATTTTAGCATTCAAATAATGATGGGGCAATAAATTTGACCCGAAACATCTCGGTATTCTGTAAGCAGGAGGCTTTTAATTTTTTGAGCTGCCTTTCAGTATAATAATAAAAAAAAAAAAAAATTAGTTGAGGTATATTAGGCTAATTATATCCAATTGGAATGTTTGAAAAGGAATTTAAATTATAGTCTGTTTTATCAATATTCAACTGGGATGGAGGATTTTCTATTGAGATATGCTGATGACACCTTGTTTGCTGCGTCCCCATCATAAGTTATCTGCTTCCTCTGGCCAGGTCCGTTAGTTCTTTCTCCATTCCTCCTTTTTCTCAGCTAATCTTTTCATCCCCTCCTTCAAATTCAACATTCTCCTTCTTATTGGCGTAACTAGGGCCCCCCCCCTAAGAAAAATTGAGTCAATATGGAGCCTTCCAGCCCCCATAAGACCCCCTTCCCCAGCCAAATTCCCTAGTTACGCCCATGCTCCTTCTTACATTGTCCTTCTACCATTCCTTGTAGACAATTCCTTCTCAGTATGTTTTTCCTTTTTAGACTTGTCTTTTTTATTTTCATGCATTTGGACGAGACGTGGACCGTTCTAAGAAATACCGAGACCACATTAAGACCTTCTAGATGGGGTTTTGGAGACGACTGTCTTCCTCCTAGGATGGCTCTATCCTCGAGGAACGTAGAAAATATCCCCTCAAAGGGAGAGGCCCGGTGGAAGATGACCATCAAGATGGTGAAACCACTCACAGGCAGACCGATTTGGGTTATTACGGGGAATAGAAAAGAATTGCGGATGATTACGACGCGTCAATTTGACGCTTACAACTAAGAAGAAGAATCAATACTCATTATAAAATTATCTAATTTTTTTTTTTTTGTTAAATGCTATAAAATCCATTCCTTTTAGATAATAAGGTTCTGAAATTTAATTTTTCTATTCATTTATTACATAACTAATCTTATTTTGTCTATATTAATAAATAAAATATCAACTGTCAAATAACATATTTAAAAATAATTCATTCATAATCTGACGAGTAAATAATATCAATCAATAAATAAATAGATTTCATGGCGTCATAAAAAGATGTTTTTGTAATTGTAATGAAAATTTAAAAAAAAAAGTCAATTCTGTCACTTTTCTTTGCGGCCATATATATATATATATATATTTGAAAATTAATTTACCTGTTCCAACGACGATAACGTCATACTCAGTTGGAAGATCATCATCCATTTCTATAGAATTCTCAATATTTAAAATATAAGCGATAATAGATTGTTTTATAGGATAAAGTGAATTTTTTTTTTATGGCTTTGACATTTGTTGGGAAAAAAGTCTGACGACACCAACAATCGTTCTGAAGTTAGCAATGCCCAATGCCTTTTAAGAAGACTGTCAAATTAAATTTTAAATATTATTTATATTGTAATTTAATTATATTTAATTAGAAAGGAAATATAATATTTATTTAGCGTAGTTTATCTATAAAGGAGGGATATATAAATATAAAAATTTGATAGAGAATCTTTCCTATAAAGTACATGAGTGAAGTGTGCCTCAAACAATTTTGGGGGAAAATATAAAAATCATGGCACACCTGATACGTGCGTTCAATAACCTGCCCATTCAGATCGTTTTAAACTTGACAACCACTGACCAAATGGGCTTTAGTTGATAAGGGAATATTATCCCCTAATCTTCTGAATTGGGAAAAACAGGCAATAAATTTAATTAAAAACATACATGCTCTCTCCGAAAGAGAGCAGGTTCAAAGCGCAACCCAAGATTTGTAAAGCAAGACTCCCATTAAGGCGGCTACACCCGTAAATGCAAACTTGACAAGCATGCTTGTGCAAGCTTTTTGTACAAGCAAACTAGCATCTGTAGGAGATTTTTGTGCAAGCCGCTTGATAGCTCGATTGAATTTTAATCATACACAAGCATATTTGCTCAAGCAAAACCCTCCGCCATTTTATATTCGTCTTGACATTTGATAATAATTTAATATATATTAATTTAAATATAAATATTTATTGTGTCTCTGTTTAAAGCAAGTGAGTATTTCTTGTTATCTTCGAATAAATAACCTTTTTTTCGCTCATTTTTAGGTTAATTTTCGGCATAAGCTGTTGCTTGCACAAGCATGCTTGAGCCGTGTGGTGCCAAAGGGAATTTTTTCATTCTTGTACGGTGTAGCCACCTTAAGAGTTTTCTCGCTAATTCAGGTTTGACTCTTTTAGATGGTTCCTCATATTTTTTTTCTTTTCAATCCTTTTTTTAAAGATTATTCACATTTCAGTTTTACGTTTATATGTTTTTGTTTCTAATCGAGATAAGACAGGAGGTGGGAAGTTTTTTTTCACTATTTATTAAATTAATAAATGATATTTTATAGAAAAATTTATTACAGCAATTTTCTATTTATTTAATAAATAATATATATATCTAATGAAAAAAGAAAAAAAATAAAGAACCTTAAAATAAAATATTTTTCATTCATTTCTTTTCTAATTGTTTAAATTTATTCTCCAATCTTTTCGAGTAAGCATCCAATTTATAAGCAGCCTGTTCGAGTTTATTGACACAATCTTCAATTTGATCAATTTGATCTAAATATGGCTGAAGACTAGCATCTGAAAAATAATATTTTTAATTTAATGATAATGATTTGAAAATTAAAGAAGAAGAAGAAGAAGAGTCTAGTATTGCCTCCTCAATGGATAATCATCAGATTAGGTGAAGATAATAAAAAAAGCAACAGCATCAGGATCATGGGCGTAATTAGAGAAATGGGCTGGGGGGGGGGGCATGGGACCAGCTATCCTCCCGGGGGCCTGGAAAGCCCCATATTTTTTCAATTTTTCTTGGGCAGGGAGCTTTCTGGGGGGAGGGGGCACGAGCCTTCTGGGGAGGGGGGCCGGCACCCCTCTAGTTACGCCCTTGATCAGGAAGCTTGGCTCATCTCTTTTTTACAACTATAGAATTTAAAGTTGGGACAAAAATGAGTTCTTTTTGAATTAGTCAATGTTATTAAGGCTGGTACAAGAGGGGGGGGGGGGGGGTAAACGGTTAATTAATTACCCCCTCCCTCGACCCTACTTTGAGATTAGAAAAAATACATTTTCCTTCGAAATTAAATTTTATTGTATTTTTAAAAAAATTTAAAAAAATTTTAATATTTATTTAAAAGAGAACCCTCCAAAAAAAATTTTAAAAAAAAAAAGAAAAAAAATTAAAAAGTGGAAAAAATTTAAAAAAAAATATTTAAAATGAGAATGATAATAATTTATTAAAAATAAAATTAGGCAAATAATTTCAAGGCGTAGTGGTTAAATGTATAATTAATAAGGAGGAGATCAAGGCAGTCAAAGAAAAATAAAGAAAAGTTTTTTTTTGCTTTATTAAACTGCTAAATTAAATGTCGATTCGGACGATTCTTCCGGGCTTCATCAGGACATCTGTTTTGTTTGTCTAAAGGGGCTCTTGACTAACATTCGTCATTTGACATGATTTCTGGTTCAAGAGTCATGTCAATTGTTGGCACCTATACAGGGCCGGAACAAGGAGATTTTTTAGGGGGAGCATAATTTGCCGCCCTCTCCTTAAAATTTTCTACACAAAATTCATATCATTTTACCTTTTTTAGTAAATCTTTCTTTAATTGCCGCCCCCTGATATCTGCCGCCCGGGGCCATGCACCCCCCCTAGATGGCCTGCACCCTGCACCTATACCAGAAGCTGCCAAGAGCTCTAGTCAAACAAAACACATGCCCTGATGATGGCGGGAAGAATCGTCCGAAACGTCAACATTGTTGTTTAATTAAGAAAAAAAAAATGTTTTTTCTTTATTTTTCTTTGATCTCCTCATTTTTTAATAAAGGCTGATTCGTCCGGCCTTCTTCAGAATAGATGTAGATTTTACCATGTGCTTAGGGAGACACATGGGCTGGTTGACAAATGATTGCAACGGCATCAGGAGATTTCATGGGTTCTCTCGAGTCTCACAGCAAAATCTACATCTATCCTGAAGATGGCTAGAAAAATCGGCCTTTGTCAGAATTGATAAATAATTCAAGTTCCTTTATTAAAAGTTGAAATTTTTCGGCTTGAGATTCTCTTTTAAGAGGATTTTGGATATAAGTAGGCAGATTGAGTCCTCAGAATTTAATCCATACTCGCTACGAAGTTGGCTAATGATCTATGGATGGTTTGCTTTGTAACGATCTAGTTGGTTGAGGGTCGGCCTACATCCCTTTTATATATAGGGTATATATGTTACTTATGAACTTCTCTTATAATTTTCCATAACATTTTTCTGGCAATACTACACTCTAGTTAAAATAAATAATCTTACATTTATTGTTCAATTCAATCATCGATTTAGCAACATTACCAGCTATTTGTTTCATATCTGAATATTTAGTTATCGTTAATCTATTCATATTTTCTAAAAGACGATAATCATCCTAAAAATAGAAAAAAAATAATCAAAAATTTGCACACATTTATAAAAAAAAAAGTAAATACTTGAGTAGTTGCAAGCTCCCCGTAGAGATAATCAGCTGTCTTTTGGAACATCGTCGTCGCCAAGCAACTCAAGTTGGGATCATAAGGATCCAAGGCTTCAAAGCTACTCGTGCTTGTTGAAAGAGTTGGACCTACAAAATAGAACTCAATTAGTTTAATATGTTTTTTTTAGAGAAAGATTCTTTTTGACAGAAACCTCGTTTTGGCGAATCCGTAACTCCACCACCGCTACAGGCTTCTGTCTCATCGGACATTTTAGTTATTATTGTTGTCTAGAAATTAACAAGATTTTGGAATGTATCACAAATTATATCATTAAATGCTATTTATTATGCTCATAGAAAATTTTTGATAATTATGTTGTCATTTGACATTCATTAGTTTGCAAAAAAAAAAAGTTTGACAGTTCATTTGCGCTGCAACGTCAAAAAACTTCAAAAAAAAAAAATCACTAAAGGTTTTGATATATTAATTAATAATAAATAATAAAAATAAAAACTATTTATAATAAATAAATTCTTAATTTTTTTGGGAATTATAAAATAAAATTAAAAATTTCAGTGGCAAATTTAAAAAAAATAGTTTATCAAAGAGAATTTTTTAAGTGAGTTGGAGACAGGGCAGGGGAGATCGCGGCTTCAGTGGCATATGTAGTACTTTTATTTACATATAAAACACAGATCAAACACAATATAAAAATTTAATCAATATTCATATCTCTTTTTTTTTATTCTAAAAATTTTTATCATTATTATGGAAGTGTCTAATCACTGATTGCGTCACCAGCGACGTCATCAATTCAGCTTTCGCCTGCCCATGTGATTTTCGAGCGTGCTGCCGGTCCTAAAAAAAAAAAATAATAATTATCTATTCAGTTACTTGCTGGCGGCCTACTTATCAACATATTATTATATAAAAAATCAATCATTCTTTAAAAAGTTTAAATATACAAACGTTCATCTTCTTTTAATAAAATCGCAAATATCACCGCTTATATAATCATTCTTTTTCTTCTTTTTTTTGACATTTTATATTAATTCTACATCTTTTATAAACATCCATTGTAATATGGGTAAGTGTGATTTTAATTTTGTTAAATCATATTTTAATAAGATTTAAAAAATTTTCTAGGTTAAAGAGATTAATTATTTATTTGTAGAAGCTTTGAGAGAGATGTTTATATTTATTTAAAAAATATATATTTAGGTCAGGTTATCTCGAAATCACAAAATTAAATAACATGTTTTCATCAGCAAAATTTATTTTTAATTAATATATATATATATATATATTTAAATTAAAAATAAATCAAGAGAATATTAATGGAAAATTTTACTATTGTTTAATTAAAATTTTTTTATAATATCATAACCAAAAACATTTGACTCTTCTCGATTAAAAAATTATTTCTAGGTGAAGGTCGTAGCTTTTAGAAAAATGATTTCTTTCGGTTCAGATCTTGTCAACGTCCAAATTGACAACCCTGGGAGCCTTAGAGCCAGTCATTTGTAATATTTCTAGGCATTAATATTCAAAAGCCTCGAGATTACGTAAATCCTTTTTTAACAAAATAAGTATTCGCTTTCCGCTGTAGTGAGATGTGTCTAGTAATCAGAAAAATGTTCAAGTATTTTGAAGACTAGACCAATTTCTAGGCGTGAAATACATTTGAATTACTGTCTGTGGGGCTCAGAAATATTTTGAGAGGGGGACAATCACTTCAAAAATCTCTTAGCTCTAAGGGGGGAGCAAAAGGGGAGGGGGATAAAAGGCCTTTGTATTTTCGGAAATAAACGATTCACTAGTGCATTAAAACTCGATTATCCCGACAGAGTGCTTTTTATCATTTTTTTTATTTGTTATTGTTTATCCAGACTGTCCCAGATCTATACTACTGTAATAATTCACAATATTCTCATCATCCACTTACATAATTACATCTAGATGTAGGAGATAATGACTAAACGAATGATGAGTTCAAAAGCAAATTAGAGAGAAATTCTTTCGGCTTTCTTCAGGATATCGCCGCGAGTTTAGTCAGAATTCTTGGGTCTTTTGAACCAGAAGGCGATGGTGTGAACAAAATATCTGTTCTGATGAAAGTCGGCCGAAACGTTGTCAGTGTTTAAAAATAAATCAATTTGCCATTAATTTGCTTTTGTATGTAGAATTCAATAACAGAAATGCAGCAGCCAGTTCAGGGAGTCTCTATTATTAAACCAAACTCCTTTGTTGCAAGACGTTTCGGCCTATTTTATTATGCCATCTTCAATTGGATAGGTTTTTTTTAGAAAATAGAGTTGTTGATCGTCTGTCCATAAGCCAGTTATATACAACAATGGCCTATGTATAAAATAACAATGCAAATATGCAACTGAAGAGGGCACAATAAAGTTGGCAGAAACGTCTTGCAATAATAGAGACTCCCTAACTGGCTGCATTCCTGTTATTGAAAATATTATCCAACTCTTTGTGAGATGCCTCCTTCTGAGGAGGGAAACGGGAATCCACCCAGTGGCGGATCCATAGGTGTTTCTCGAGGAGGAGGGGGGGAATCTGGAGTGACTGGTCGCACAGCACACATTTTTTTCTTAATTTCGGTAATTTAAAGGCTCATTCTGTACTTGTTTGCCAGAATATCAATATAAATCAAATTTTTAAGTATTAATTTTTAAAATTTTACATTAAAAATACGATTTTTTTCGAAAAAAAAAGTATTTTTTTTAAATCTCAGGGGGGTAATTACCCCCTTTACCCTCCCTCCCCTCCTTGTATCCGCCCTTGAATCCACCTCAGTATTATTTCCCATGAAAGTTACCAAAACGTGACACTAATCAATGTGAGTGATTTTGTGATAATTATATCACCAGCCTGCTAATCCCGAGTCGGTGTTCTTATCTCTATGGGGGTTCGGGAAGAGCAATGCGAGAAAAAAAGCAAGTCCGCTTATCGTTTGGTTTCTTCACTCTAAACTCTCAATTGAAAAATTCGCGTCGATGGCTACTCGTAAACTCGGGGGGAGCGAGCTTCAGCAGTGCTTGGTGTTGTCAAAAGATCTCGCTGATCCTCTTCTTAGATGTCAGACTCGCCGGCGCGGCTCTGAAAGTAAATTGTTATTAAAACGAAAAATTCATATTTTACATTAATGGTTAGAGGAATTTCAAATTTCAAAAATTAAACTAAAAAAAGTTAACGATATTATAAAATGAACTCTGAGACGGTAAATTGCTGATTTGGGAATGAAATAGAAACTGACATTTTTATTTTTCTCATATTGGACAATAATGGAAGTTTCTAATTACATGGATTTAAACAGTGTATCTGGCAAATGTTTACTTTCACAATCCACAATCGTTTTCTGAAAAATTCTCATGCACTCTTTCAAGCATGTCTTCTGGTATCCTTGCAAATTCAGCCTCAATATTGTTCCAGGGTTGTTACCTTCAACTTCAGGTATGGGAGCGTACAAGTATTACGTAACGCAATTTTTGAACATTTTTGAACCCCCCTCCCCCCATGTAACGCGCCGTAACATTTTTCTGGACCCCCTCCCTAGACGTTACGTAACGCTCAAGTGGCCATTTTTATCTAAAAGTCACAATTATGTTGCGTAAAGTATAGGAAAGTCGCTAAAATACCAGTTACGTAACGTGTTGTTCAACCCCCCCCTCCCCCTCCCCCCAAATTCCGTTACGTAATACTTGTACGTTCCTTATCCCCAAAGAAAAAAATCGCATGGGGTTAAGTCCGGTGAGCGTGCGGGCTAGTTGAGATCCCCCTTTCGAGAGATAAGCCGTTTTGCCTCAAAAAATGCATAGTCACTGTGTGTGCAGTGGCGCTTGAAGACGAAGGTGTATCGCAACCGTCCCAAGACCCTGGAACAATATTGAGGCTGAATTTGCAAGGATAGCTTGAAAGAGTGCAGAATTTCAGAAAACGAGTGTGCATTGTGGAGGTAAACATTTGACATGTGTTCATTATTTTTTTTGGGGAAATACCACCAGCTGTTTTCTCAGTCCTCAACTTACAAATTGTTAGTATGCAAATGACCCTTTTGTGTTATCCCTAAAATGAAGCTTGAGATGCCAGCTGGTTTTATTTCTCCACTTAATGGAAAATATGAATTAATCATTATTGAAAGCACTGATATCCAGAACGTGTGCGCCACGGATTAAGACAAATTTTTGCATATCAATTGCAGATTCTTTTTTTTGCATAATAATAAATAACATATCTGTTATATAATATTTGTCATAAAGTTTTCCGCCCAAAATAATATCAATAATTATTTTTTCTTTCTTTATTTATACCTGGTTAGTTTATTGTTTAATTTACCGAATAATATACAGGAAGTACCGGTATATTTTATTACTCTATCATTTTGCATAATGATAATTTGTTAGAAGCAACTCCTCTTTAATTTTTATATATTTTCTTTAGTTTACATAGTTTTTTTAAGCATATAAAAAATTCAAAACAGGGTTCAACATAAATTTTAATCTTAAACTATGTTTTTTTACAACAATTGATAATTATCTGTAAAGCCTAGTCTCGCGTCCACACCTAGTCTTTGTTGCTAGGTGTGTACTAGTTTTAAGCCTTTCGCAATTGTATGAAAACATATATATATATATATATATATTCTAGATCTCTGATTTTGAATATATATATATATATTCTACATCTTTGAATTTCAATACATATTATATATATATATATATATATATATATATATTCTACATCTCTGATTTTGTGTTTGAGTCTATTACGTTTAATAATTCTATTTTTATTTTTTTAAATGGAAGAGAACTCGCTCATACATATTATAATTTTTCTCTTTATTTATTTCTTCTCTTTAATTTAATATTATTCTTAAGCTTTTTTCCATTATTAAAATATTTTCTCTTTTTAATAAAGGTAATAAATAAGAAGAAAACAAAAAACTCCCAATTTCGTCAAAATTTCTTACTTTCCAAGATCATGAAATAACTTCAGAAAAAAATAAAATCAAAAAAAAATAAAAAAACAAAAAGAAACGATGAATATTTAAAAAAAAAAAAACTAAAAAAATAAAAAACAATCATTTGAAAAAGATGCCAGAATAAAAGAAGAATTATGAAATTTTAAAACCAATGGGATCTTGAAAATAAAAATGATATTTCTTGAAAAGAATAAGTAATTTCCTTCCTTTAAATCCTTTATGTTATACGTCTATAGTAATTGACAAAACGCCTTTCCTGTTAATCCGCGTTTAATTTGTAGAAAAAATTAAATTTTTGAATTTTCTGTCTTGGATGCCTTCGTTAAGTGAAAGTAAAATTTTTTTTTTTTTTTTCGCTTTAGACTTGTGTTACTCCCAATCATTCAGCATCTATTATCATTTTTACTCTGACGTGATTTGAGAAGCTGATAAAATTAATTTTCAATTAAGTTGAGATTTGATTTGATTGATTTTTAATCTTTAATTATTTTTTTTTTTTGTAGACTTCGCTCTCTGTAGCGATTCAGAATGAATGACTTGACATCTGACACTGATCAAGTGGAAGTTGAAGTACTTTTTTTCGCCAAGGCGCGAGAATTAGCGGGTGTAAAAAAAGCCTTAATTCAAACAAGGGCTCTAACTAACTCCAAGGATCTTCTGAGTTTAATTGTATCCAATTTTCATCTTCAGGTAAAATAATATTCTATAATTTAAATTATTATTTTGATGTGAATACCAAAGAAACAATTCCGAACGAAGCTCAAAGATTTAATGGAATCAGGCTAGACCACGATCTCTCGTTTGTGAGGGGCTTTTCTGCACCTTCGACCAACACAACACCCTATGTATTCAAGTTGGCCGTGCATTTCTATAACAAGAGAATTTAATTAATAAGTAGGATAATAATTGAGAGATGCAGCCAATGGGGTCAGCTCTTTGGAAGATTCGTTTATAATTTTCTAGTTATCTGACACGTGGCTAGATGGCAATACTAGGCTAGTTCAAAATTTATCCTGTAGAGTTCGTTCCATTCGCCAACAAAATAACATTTTTTCATGAGTTCATACGAGTTTAATAATAAATACATTAAGTGGCTTAAAGATCTGGATATAAATGAATTAACTTTTATAAACTAATTTTATTTATAAATTTTTCTACAATTTATAAATTACCTTTTGCGGATAAAGGAGAAAATTGAATAGTACCTACTACGTGTCATTCAAGTAGATAAAAAAAGCATTGAAATATCATAAAGCAAAGTGTATCGAGTGAAAATTTAAGTAGTCAGACTTAAAACATTTGAATTGCAAAGGTTTAAATTCTCTGGCGAGCAGGTTTTGTTCGCCGCTTACTTTTAGTTCCATGACAAGGGTATATATGTACGTACATAAATGAATGATGTGTATATACTCCTATTCCCCCCCATCTGAGAAACACCTTTGGATTCGACACTGTACTATGACACTTTCATAATGACTTTTCGCCAGCTCTGAGGACGGTTCAAACACGGAACCGAAACGTCAGCTGTGTGAATTAATCGAATAAAGAAATAACCTTGGCTGCATCGCTCATTTTTACCCTCTTATTAATATAACATCTCAGCTAGAAGAGAATTTAAGTGAGAAATATTTAAATGTCACTTGTCAGCCGCTTTTTAAAAGACATCGTGGTCTGCTCTAACACCCTGCTGTAAGCTGACACAACTTTCTCTTGCCGAAGGGTAAGAGCTGTGCGACCAGTCACACCAGATTTTTACAAACATTGTTTGTTTAATTAAACCAGAAATGTCTTATCTACTGCATTCCTGACCCAATATTTATTTTTTTAACATGATAAAATAAAATTAAAATATCCGCGTAAAAAATCTTATCAATTACGAGTATCATAAAAAATAAAACTAGAAGAAATCGAACGGATAATATTTACTTTTTGTGCTAAGGGTAACGAAAGTTGAGAGCAGGGATGAACCTCCTGTCGAACCTGAAAATAAAATAAAATAAATAAATATGAGGCACGTGGAATTAAAAAAAAAAAAATCAAATTATTTAGTCTGCTTGGACGGATTTTATACCTGGGCCTGTCTCGTCTGCATCGGCTCATTAACATGATGATAGTTTAGTGTGAAAATCGAATTTGAGGCTCCGGATCTCCAGTCGAAATTTTAATCTGTAGACAGGCTCGGCGAGGCAACACTTTTACTCGATCCGCCAGTGCATGGAGATTTTGAAAGTAATGAAATTTCTCTTTTCAATTCCTGAAATAGGATAACGAATTGATTATTGTGAACGAGAAAAATGAAGCCAAGTTTTCTTATTAATTATTAGCCGAGGGCGGGCGCCGCGGCTAGCCGGGGGCTTGGCCCCCTGCACCCCATCAGCCTGCGGCGGACCCTCGCCTTTTCTTAATTATGAAAAAAAAAAAATTATCATTACCAGTTCCTGCTTGAGGATTTATTTGCATTCATAGAATACACAAATGCAAAGAATACATAAATTAAATAAAAGAAACTTGTGTTTTCTTTCTTGGACAAAAAGTGACATGTAGTATGTCGTTTTTTGGTATAATTATTAAAAATCGATTAATAAAGAAAGAAAACACAAGTTTCTTTTATTTAATTGTATTAATTTGAACTGCATCCACCATTTTATCAGAATACATAAATATTTCTCTATACAATTTCTTGAGTTGAATGGCTGTAGAATGGGAGCCTTCCCGGGAACAGCAGCCAGGTGAAATAAAAAACTTTATATTTCTTAGCCGACGTTTCGGGTGCAAGTCGCACCCATCCTCAGGGCAAGCAAAATTGTCAAAATTTATAGTACAGGTTTTTTTTTTTTTTTTGTTTTTTTTTGCTATTTGAATGTCGTGCCAGTAAAAACGTTTTGTGATAAGTTTTTTTGTTATTGTACATACCATAGAATGCTACTAACGCACGAATACATGTATAAACATGAAATTAATTTTAAGTACTGATTAACATGTACTAAATTATGACAATTTTGCTTGCCCTGAGGATGGGTGCGACTTGCACCCGAAAAGTCGGCTAAGAAATATAAAGTTTTTTATTTAACCTGGCTGCTGTTCTTGTTTCCAATTTTTCTCTATACATTTCCAATGGGAGAAATTGTAACTTTAAGAATTAATAACTCAAAAAGATATAGGAATTTCGGGATGAAAATAATGTTCCTGTAATCCCTAAAGGTCCTCTTTAAGCTTGAAAAATTTCGTTTGGCCAAGTTGCCCAAATAGAGATTGACAGACAAACAGACAGACGGACGGACATTAGCGAATTATAAATAAATAGATTTTAAATTTAAATTTTCGCCTTAGCCTAACAAATTTAAATTAATAATTGATTTTTTTTCAAATTTCAGGAAATATCATCTTGTTTAGTTTTAGCTGTTGACGAAAATTGGGTGGAATCAGGACCTTTGAAGTTAAATTCTGGCTCTACTATTGCAGTAATCCCTCCACTTAGCGGAGGCTAAGTATAAAGGTATGCAGAAGCAAATCTTTTAATTATTTTACAAAAAAAAAAAAATATTTGTTTTATCCTTATCTATAGACTACTCTATCCAGTTAAATGTCAATAGCCATTAAAAAAATGCTAGGTTAACTTTTAACATCTGTAAACAGCGTTAACACTTCCTTCCTTCAAATTGCTATAAGCAAAAATTTTAAAGTCAAAGCGTTAACATTTAGTCAGCAGTGTTAAAAATTAATGTCATGTCTAGGGGGTGTCTTTAATATTTTAACCTATTTAATGCATCAAAAATGGCGTCCTTAACCTTAAAAGTAAGGTTATGATTTTGACAGCTTTTAAATAAAAGCAACGACGCGGGCTTAGAGAAATAATAGCATTTTATAACACTGATGTTATTACTTTTTAACACACAATTTATGAGGTTAGAGAATATGCCTGGATACGTGTTATTCTCCCTAACCATGGCTTAAAGCAAAATTTGCTCTTGGCTATTGCCCGTTGCCCATTCACCAGCCATCATTTATTTTATAAAAAGATTGGTTTTGTAAATTGAAATTGTTTGTACTACCGTTTTTATTTTAAATTCGTTGCATTTATAACCTCCTTATGTTAATTGTTATGTTTATTTAAATAAAAAAAAAATAAACATTTTTCTTTCTTCCTCGGCCTTCTAGAGCTCTGTCCCTGGGCATTTGTCAACATTTTTAAAAAGGTCCTTAAAAAGGGACCAAAACAAAGGATTCTAAGATGGAGTCCCCAAAAGATTTCATTGCAATTCGTGACGAACCAATATTTATCGAAGAGGCCAAAAAATTTATTGGGGACACGTCTTGTGGCGCTCTCGCTTTCTTTGTTGGAACTACAAGAGATGTCAATGAAGGCCAAAAGGTAAAATATTTATTTATTTTAATCTTTTCACTATCAAAGATTCTTTATATATACACATGTTCAGGAAGAGAATATAAATAATTTCCATTTAACTCAACTTTTGATTTTCGAAAAATAATATTTTTTTTTAGATTAATCACATTAAATAAAAGATATTTTAAAAAAAATCGGTCTATATCTTATAGATAATTAAATTAGTGGAATCATTGTGTTAAAAAATAATTAATTTTTTGCCTTTAATTAATTAGCTAGAACCTTTCAAATGAAATGCTTGTTTCCCTATGGGGGAACTAACGCCATCTCTTGCCGCCTAGAGTAACCAGCTTCTCATTCGGCGTTTAACGGTTTTTCGAGACGCTCACCTTAAGTCCATCTTAAGTTTTTATGAGATTATTGGCAAACTCAATGAATACACACACCTTCTAGTTGCAGATAGTTGTTATATAAAAACATATACAAAATTATAAAATATGTACATATTTTAAAATGTCTCGATGGTATGTATATTCATTGAGTACGCTAATAATCCCATAAGAACTGAAGATGGCCTTATCTAATTAAAGTCGAAACGTTCTCTTTCCTTTCGATAGAGGCTCTCCTGCCTGGCTGCATTCCTCTCTTCCATTAATTCGTTTCTTCATTGCAAATGTACTTATGGGAAGATGTCTTGCCTTAAATAATAAATAAATTGACAAGATTTCTTCTCAACAGAGGTTCATCATACAAAGAGACCGTTTTTCATAAGAAAATTTTAAATTTCAAAATTATTACTATTTAATATCATTATTTACTCTTAATATAAATCAGAATATATTATTATATGAAAACATAGGGCCTAATGGTGGGTGAAAAGCAAGATGGGGCTGTCGGGGTCGGCAATTTTGCTTTGTCGGTGTCTTCCTATATCCCGTCTATGTTGAAAACGATGAGAGGATGGCGGAAAGAAAATTAGGATATTATGCGGAAATGCCTTATTCTGTATAAACATTATATTTTCGATAATTATTCAGATCTTAGGTCACTTTAGGTTTCACGCCCCGTGCAGCCTAGGCGCTTTTGGTACGAAGACTAAAAAGATCAGAGATCTGAGAGTAAAAAACAAAAATTGTAAAAAATTTTCTTTTTTTTTTTAGGTTGTCAAATTGGTTTACGAAGCCTACGCCCCAATGGCTGAACGAGTCATGCAAGATATCCTCTCTGAAGTGAGAAGACAATGGCCTCCAATTTTCCGAACTGCCATGATCCATCGGTAATTGATAAAAAAACAAAAACAATTTGTTCTTTAAAAATTCAGTGCATCTTACAGACAATTCCAAATTTTGCCAAGAGAATGTTTTTCAATGGATTTTATAATTTTATTTTACCAATGTTTTTTTATTTTTTTCCTCATTTATGTTAATATGAGAGAGAAAGTTGGTTTGTAAAAATTGATGTGAGATGATGTTCTGAAAAAAAATATAATAAAAATTAAAATGTTTTTAAATTGAAAAAAGAGAATAATATTGTTTAAATTGTTGAATATTTATGAAATAAAGGGGGGTAGGGTGTTTATTGTCGAATCATTTGACCCACGTTTTTTTAAGTCTAAATATAAAAATTAAAGAATTAATTTTATATTTTAAAAGATTAGTTATTTTTTTTTTAATTTAGTTTATTAGAGTTAAAAAAGAAGGTGTGGAATAAAGTTATATTGTAGAGGATTTACTTTCTCTTACCTCTATATATGTTAATATATAGAGAGAAAGTATTGGATTCATGTCAAAAATTCGAGATTTTGATGGATATACACGTTTTGAGGTCCCCTGTATCCAAAAAAGTGGTTTTCGCGACATGGTCTGTCGTCGGTCTGTGTGTGTCTGTCTGTCTGTGAACAAAATATCTCAGGAACTAAAAGATCTAGGAGGTTGAAATTTTATACTTAAGTTAGGCACCCCCATAGGGCGTGAAAATAAGCTTTTGAACAAAATCGTTCAAAGAATACTAGTACTTTACTGATGTACTTTTTCAGTCATTTTTTCGATTTTCTCAAAATTCTTGAAAGAATTTTGACTGCATAGGGCCTATATCTTGAAATTTTTTTTTTTTAGATTTTGATAGGGCGGGTTCAGCCAAATAATGATGAGACATTAAAGATATCTCGAAACGTCTCCGGAGTCGAGAAGCATATAAAGGCTTTTTATTTGGCTGAACCTGCCAATCAAAATCTAATACATTCACAGCCACCAAATCTGATTTATTTATTTATTTATTTTGACTTCTTAATAACCCAGACGGCTTGGAATATTGCAGTAATATTGCCAATCTTACTTAATATTGACAATATTGCTGCAATGATGCTCCAATATTCCGCCTAGCTTGGAATATTGCCGGTGTAATATTGCAGCAATGTTGCCAATATTTTGCAAGATTTGCAATATTGGCAATATATGCATGATACGAAATGTTTCTGCAATGCAAACTGTCTGGGAATACTTACAGCCACAAAGACATGACTCACAATTTAGCAGGTTAAGAAATAATTTAATCAAATTTAATAAATAAGACTCACAGCTTTGTTAGATATTAATCAAAATGGTCCTATTATATGGACTCTGTTATGCATTAGTGTGTCAAGCGCCAAAAAAATTAAAAATTGAGTTAAGCACGGAATATTGTTTCTAATGCTATAATTAATAGTATTTTTTATGAAATATGTCCTAAAAAAATTTATATTTAATGTTACTTGCACAATTGACAAAAAAAAATTATATATAATCCAATGAAAACAAAAAACTTTAACGTTAATTTTCTCAAAACTCGGTAGCTGGCGCTTGACACACAATTGCGTAACAGGGTCCATATATTCACTCACTTTGTCCTTACAAGAAATCTTATAATTTTTTTAGAGTCGGCGAAGTCCCTTTAGGCGAGACGAGTGTAATCGTTGGTATCTCATCCCCGCATCGTAGCGAAGCATTTGCTGCTTTAGAGTACACCGTGGACCAATTGAAAGCTCGCGTCCCTCTTTGGAAACAAGAGTTTTATGAAGATGGAGGCCAAACGAAAACGAGATGGCGTGAAAATTCTGAATGCACTTGGAAACGGCCTTCGACTGCACCTCCAGAGTTGATTATCGAGCCTTCATCGAAACAAAATAATGTGACCACGTTAGTTGGAACTGGAGGGAATTGATTGTATCTAATTATAAAAATAATAAAAATTAAAAAAAATAAAAAATATCTTGATTAAAAAAATCTCGTAACAAAATGGAAACTAAATGAAAGAAAACCCAAAATGTGTCTAAATGCTTTATTTAAAAATAAATATATATTTTAAAATATTTTTATACTTGGTAGAAATGAAAATTGTTAAATTGAATGTTTTTTTTTTTTTTATATAAATGTTTTTATTCTATAAGAAAATCAAAGGTTGAAAAAGGATGTCTATTATTTTTATTTAGTTATTTGTTAAAAATATAGTTATTATTATTTTTAAATTAAATTTTATTTGAAAAAAAAATATAGGAAGGAGATTGTTTATATTAATAAAATCTAATAAATATTCACAGCCTTTTATTATAAGATTCCTTTCACACTTGATGTTTGTCCCTTGAAGCCCGGGGATCAAAGAGCGCCTTTTTAGTTTGATTCTTTCACCTCAAAGTAGTTTTAAATACATGGAGATATTCAATTTTATTAAAAACTATCAATTCATATTCGAATGGAGGATTAATTTGCTTTTTATTTTTTTCTCTCAATGTCCGTACCAAGGAGAGCGAAGTCCTTGCTTGACCTTGGTCGGAGGTTCGAGATGACTCTCGCCTATCATTTTGAGATTTCTTTGAATTAATTGAAATTGCTGCAGCTTCTTTTCGTTGCACAGATGTTCGGTGTAATGAATAAAACAATTTATATATAAATATAATTATTTCATTTTTATTTTTTCACACAGGCCAACTGAATGCATTTTTTACAGTTTCGAATCAACGATTCATCTTCAGGGCCCCTTATAAAAGTGTTAAATGTAATGGAATTTCCAATAAAAATGAAATAATTATATTTATATATAAATTGTTTTATTCATTACACCGAACATCTGCGCAACGAAAAGAAGCTGCAGCAATTTCAATTTAGAAATAACTTCGTTGAGAATCGAGTACCTAATAACTTCAATGTTACTTATTATTTGGGATAATGGCTTTTTTTTGCGAATCAAGGCCAATTCAGAACTAATTTCATGATTCATGCTAATCAAACAGATTGATAATATAAAATTTCACTTTTATAATAAAGTCATCAACATATCATCCTTCTGACAAGCAAATGAAAATGAGAAATTTGGAAATATTTGATTTTGATTTGTTCACAATTATTTGTGAGGGGTTCATTTGTCTTTTTTTTTTACTTTCCCCTGGACCAAATCTTTTGAAACTTGGTAGAAATAATTAATATTTTTTTTTTTTTTGGTTATTTTAAAACCTTTGAGAATTTGAAACGTATCCCAACAATGGGGTTCTGTCGGGACAGACAGGCTGGTGGAGCTTTGGGCAAATAAGCATTTTCTTTTTGTTCCCAGTCACTCTGGTGACGATAATCCATCCGTGGCTGTCATGAGCAGGCAACTCGGGAGAGTTGATCGCTCGATCTTGAATTTTGGATTTTTGCTTTTCTTCTTTACAGGAAGTGAACGATTCATCTTTAGAACATGTGCAAACTCTCTGATAAGGCCTAGAACAATTTTGATTTTCAAACGTTATTATATAAGTAAAATTAATTAAGAAAGGGATTGAGTTGATATAAAAAATTTATAGCATAAGATTTTTACAATCATCAAAGGATTGAGATTAATATTCAAAATTTATTAAAGTTTCTTCTAGAAAGAAGAGTATTTATATCATTATATACGTACCGTAACGAATTAATAATCGCCCAATCCAAAAGGAAGAGTTATAGTTAAAAGAGCTTTTATACTAGAAAGGAGATCTATTTGATAAAATAGAACCATTGATATAATTTATCCTGCTTTTTTTTTTTAATTGTTCTAGGAGAAACATGGATGTGAAGAAACTGATTTGCCTGAAAAGAATGAAATATTTATTAATTTTATGATCGCTATTCTAAATACTCAAGTGCAATAACACAATACATAAAATAAATAGATTAAATAAGTTGAGATTCATGCATTCACCATGAATGAATAAATTCATATTAATTCACTCAAATATGTAAAAATTAGTTACGCTTATATATTGTATTTATTCTATTCCTCTGTGTATGTAACAAAGTTACGATAATACAATAAATTATTAATAATAATAATATATCAAACAAATAAGATGTAATTTTATCAGGTTAGATATGTAATTTACAAACTTGCCACCAGGGGCGGGTTCTAGCTAATTAGTTAATTATTGCGTATATCCTAATGATAGAAATTCGAAACTTTATGTTTAAGTTAATTAAGGCCCTCGGGCTTGGTGTAGTTGGTAGAGCGCCTGCCAAGGGTCGAGGGTTCGGATCCCAGGCAGTCCGATGATTTTATTTAGGACAATTATTAATATTATTATCATTTTTTATTTGTAAGGCCATTTTCAGCATCGGTTTATTTTCATAGAATGTCACTAAATTCAATTAAAATAATGTATTTTTTTTTTTAATTATAAAAATAAATTCTCATTTGACTGTGATAATCATTTTTTATAATGTTTCAATCTCTGCCCCTTTAAGATGGGCTTGAGGATATATCCTTCTTTTCGACGGGATGCCTATTATTCAGGCGGTTCGTTTTATTGTCTGTTTAAAAGAGGCCAGTGGACCAATTAAGCATCTTTAAGGCGAGTTAGTAGACACTCGCAATTCACTTTCATTTGCGTACCAAACAATAACCCGAAAAACGATTGTTCCTAGCTTCTCGGCAATGATATAAAGAAATATTTACTCAAAGAATATATAACCAAAACGAATCGAAAGAGATGTAGAAGATATATAAGTGCAAGCGCAGCAAGAAGCATTTGGTAGAAATTTTTGCTTTTCTCATTTAGCTTTAATTCAGATTCTTAACCGGAATAAAATGAAAATTAATGAAATTCAATTTATCTATTATTATTCAAATACAAATCATGATCAAAAAAAAAAAAGAAATGTCTTTTGAACCGTTCAAAGTAATTTATAATCGAAAGTAACGCGCAAGGTTTTAATCCTTTTATTTTTGTCTGTTTCATTCAATGAATTTTTCTTTTACTTTTCTTTCTTTCTTTAAATATGCCTGTCCATTAAAAATAATAGATGTTCCTGAGAAATTTTATTTTCTGCAAATGTTTAACGCGAGAAAGTATTCAAAATGAAAATCAATAAAATATATATAGTATAGTCGGCAGACATGTATGGTATTTTATTATATAATCCTATTTTAGATGAAAATAAGATCTTTTCCGTTAGAGATCTTATAAAATATTCAAACAAATTAAATTTTAAAATAGATAACAACGCAGAGATTCTCAAACGTCAATTAGCCTAAAATCAAGGGGATGTAGAAGAGATATAATTACAGATTGCGCGATACTCATTTCTTTTCATTTGTATTATTTCTTCAACGTGTTAAAAGAAGAAGTTTTTAGATAGGTCTTTAAATTCTATTAGAGAAAGTTTTGGACAAGAAAATAAATTCAAAGAACAAAATTAAACCCGAAATGATAAAATGAATCGAAAGGCATTTGTTCAAATTATCTTCTCAGGTTTCTCCTATCAATAAATGGTTCATTGACCATTTTCAAAGAAGCCATTAAAAAAAAAATTGAAATTTTATAAAAATAAATAATCAATTTGTGGAACCAATTCCCTCCCTTAAGAGTAAAATCGAAAATTTTTGACGAATAAAGGCAAGTATAGTTCGAAAGTACTATTTTTAATTAGCCTAATATTTAATATTTACAAACTTGGTCTAATTTAGAAATTTGGTTAGTGTTGCAAGCAAGCATGACTAAAACATTTTTATTAGATAAGTAAAAATGAAAAATGCAGTCAGTGGAGAAAAGAAAATCCAATAAAATGGTGGATGCAGTCCAAAAATTATATAGATATAATAAATAAACAACTTTCTTTGACAACAAATGACAGGTAATAAGTTCTTCAGTATAATTATTAAAAACGACAAATTTTCAATAATATTTTATTTTTGATTAACAGGCAAAGATGTTTCGGCCATCATGAGAGCCATCATCAGAACTGAAAAAAGATTTTTTTGGAAATTATTCGTTTTTAATTATTATATCGAAGAACATACTAGGTTTGATTGTTTCATTGCACATGTTTTTCCCGATAAGATGGCGTTGTGTGTCATAAAAAGAATGTCCAAAAAATCAAGTAATTCAAAAATTTGCCAAGAGATGTCAGAATGGTAGCTAATAATATTAATCATTAATTAATTAATTAATATTAATACATTATAAATGTTATAATATATTATGTATTTAAAAAGATAAAAATATATAAAAAGGATAGATGGTGAGCTAGCCTGCCATCTATTGCAAGAATGCTGAACTAATTTGACAGATGATTTTTAAATAAACCATCTAAGCTTATTTCTTAATTAATATGTGATTAATAATAACAATAAATTCATTTTTAAATTTACAAAAAATTAAAGATTATTGGGACAGATTGTTTTTTTGTATTTGTTTGATAACAAAAAAATTAATTACGATAATTTTTTAATAAGTCTTTAAAAAAATTATAGCTCGATGTCCCAATAACCTCTTATGAATTTAATTCATTTAAAAAAACCACATTGAAAAATTCCTTTTAATAGTCTAGTTTTTTTTTTTAAGTACGTTTAGACGTCGCTCCTGAACCAAGGGCGGTCCCAGAGGGGGGGGGGGTCAAGGGGGTCATGACCCCCCCAAAAATCTTTTTTTTTTTTAACACACACTTTTTCCCACTCACTCTCCCATTCACACAATCTTTTCGGCAACTTAGGCCATTTAAGACTTAAACGATACTCATATTTGATTAATATATATTTATTGGGGCCCAGGCCCATTTATTTATACTATAAAAAAAAAAAAAAACAGTGACCCCCCCCCCCCAAAATGTAAGGCTAGGATCGCCATTGTCCTGAACCCCCTTAATACATTTTAAAGAGCATCTAAAAAATAATTGATTTATGAATTTTAATCAAAATCGTTGGAGCGAATTTTGAGAAAATCGAAAAAAAAAAAAACTGAAAAAGCACATCTGTAAAATACTAGTACTCTTTGGCCGATTTTGTTCAAAAGCTTGTTTTCAGGCCTCCGATGGGGTGCCTGACTTAAATATAAAATTTCAACTTCCTAGCTCTTTTCGTTCTTGAGAGAGACCATGTCGCAAAAAAGACTTTTTCGATGAATAATTGACACCACATGTGAGAGAGAGAGGGAGATGTGGATGCGGCGACAGTCGGGGGGCCCCCCTCCTATAAAGATCTGGCTCTCATCTTGTCCAGCAAGCAAACATCTTCATTCAGTGTGAACTTGGCTCTTGAGCAAGAAGGAACTCAACCCTCGCCATGATACAGGTGAGTCTCCTGCCTCTCTTTCCGTTCACTTGTTCAAGTGCACTGACCGGTTCTTTCTTTCGTTTCAATGCCAAGTTCAAGGCTACCCCCAAAAAACTCCCTTTCATCTTGATATCGACAAGTTTTTTTATTTTCTCTTACCTATATCGGTACCGCAGGTAATCGAAAGTTGTGTTCTGTGCTTGTAACACCAGATTTTATTATTTTTTACGAAGGTCGGGGGGAAATGTTCACTCCAGAGCTGCTTGCTTGTGTGTATTCAAAGTATGAGTTCAAGGGGTGGACAATAGAGGGCAATTTTCACCCTGGATCTATAGCTCAGAGATAGGATATTAGCTTCTAGTGCCAAATGTCGGGGTACTCATCCCGTCGCAGACGAAAACTATATAGCCTATTAATTGTACAAGTTAAATATGCTGGGACAGATTTAACGATCTGTTAAGGTTTTCGGGGAAATATACTCTAGCGGTGGTCCCCCTTATATACCCCGCTATTGGCTGTATATCCGTATATGTATATGATTTTTAAAAATTCGGGGGGGGGGGCTCGACCTCCCTTCTTATATACGCCCCTGTTCCTCACTGTACAAGAGTAAAGTGGTCTTCAATGGCAAAATGAGAATATACATTTTAAAGAGCATCTAAAAAATAATTGATTTATGAATTTTAATCAAAATCGTTGGAGAAAATTTTGAAAAAAACTGAAAAAGTACATCAGTAAAGAACTAGTACTCTTTGACAGATTTTGTTTAAAAGCCACGGGGAGGTTCCTAACTTAAATATAAAATTTCAACCTCCTGAGTCAATTCCTCCATGCTTTAAATTGAGCACAGACACACACAGACAGACCATGTCGCGAAAACCACCTTTTTGGGGACCTCAAAACGTGTATATCCATCTAAATCGCGACATCGAATTTTTGACATGAATCCAATACTTTCTCACTATAATATATAGATATATAGGTAAGAGAAAGTAAAAAACTTTCATTATCAAGATGAAACTTGACAGCGACTTTTTATTTGCCAAAAACAGACTTTTTACTGAATATTTGACTTTTAAGGTTGTTCGGACATTAAAGCACTTTCCTTGATTAAAAGCTAATTTTTTAATATGTTATTAATCACTATCAAATACGTATAAAATAAAATTTTGAAGCAGATCTGACACAGGGTTATCGTGTAATTAATTTTTAAAAAATTGAAATTTAACATGTAGTCTATGGGGAATAACGACGAAACGCACACATATCGAATTATATAGCCACCTCTGCAATAGGTAAAAAAACAAAAAAACTTACATTTTATCAATTCACTTCCGAGGAATACGTTAAAAATAAAATCAAAAGTTTCTGCCGTCCGCTTTTAAAGATATTTTAACAAGAAAGTCAAAAAAATTCTCCAAAATGACAGTCGCTAATATTTAAAAATAATGAATTCTCGAGAGTCAGACCAGCCTGGCAACGTCGGATAGCATAAGTGTCTTATCTCTATGTCAGATACATTTTTTTTTTCAATTTTACAATATTTTTTCTCGCAAATCGTCCATTGTGTTTAAACTGATTTGCATTAAACATTGTAATATATTAAATAAAATAAAATTTAAGGCGTTTAAGATTTAAAATAGATAGTTGATGAATGCAATGTTGCCAGTTCTATATTACGTGAAATACTGCTCTAGTCAAAAGTCATTCATTTATTATTTTTGGTAATTAAATTATTAACTTAATCCAATTATAAACTATGATAGGTCACGACTAAATTATAATAAGGAATTTTGGCATTCAAATTTTTAATTTTATTTAAAAAAAATTTAGATTCTATTATGACTTACGATGTACTATCCGAACAACCTTAAGGCGACTTTTTTAAAAATAAAATAAGAGACTTTTTCCGCCCTCTACTTATAATAATTAAAAAAATAAACGAGCTTTTTCAGCTTTAGTTTTCATGAAAAATAATATTGTACCAAAAGAGATAAACTGAAGGTTTGAGGCCTAGCATATCCAGTTTTTATCCAAATAAAAATAGCATTGACTTTTTTCAAACCCGACCCATAGTTATTACTGGAACTATATTGGAATAGCAAGTAATTCCAAGCATAGGCGCCGGAACTGGGGGGGGCAAGGGTACATTGCCCCCCCCTGGCATCCTACAGGGGGGGCAGAGGGGGGGCAAAATTTCTTCTTTTATTTCATTTATTTTTAAAAATGATATATTTTAACTTTTGAAAAATAAAATCTTCTAAATTAAAAAAATTAAAGGAGTAAGAAATTCATTTTTTTTTCAAATTTTTTCCAAAAATTTTTGATAAAATCACTGGCAAATTTTTTTTTAAATTTTAATTTTATTTAAAATTTTTAAAGTTTTATAGTAGATTTGTTTTTGTTTTATACTTTTTGAACATATTAAATTATGATATTAAATTATTTTAATTTTCTAAAAAAAAAATTTATGCCCACCCCCCTGATTCAAATTCGTTCCGGCGCCCCTGATTCCAAGTGCTATTCCAATATAGTTCCAGTCGCATGGTTAATTTGTTGAATGGTTTCTTGTTTATTGCACTTTTTGTAACGATGCAAAATTATACAGACATGTTTATGCATGATATTTATATCTCAGCCAAAAACATCGGAGATGCAAAAAGGGGCGCCTCGCATATTTTTGCCCAGCGTCGAGGTGAAATCAAAAAATGCGCCTCGCTTTTCTGATTTATATAAAAGCGAGGAAATATTTTCACTTAAATAAAACCCCTACAGAATTTTATTTGTTTCATATATCCTCGCTTTTATATAAATCAGAAAAGCGAGGCGCATTTTTTTGATTTCACCTCGACGCTGGGCAAAAATAATGCGAGGCGCCCCTTTTTGCATCTCCGATGTTTTTGGCTGAGATTTCACTTCTTTTTGTGAAATATTACATGAAAATATTATTTATTAATTTTTGTTTATTAAATATTAAGTTATCCCATGAATAGATCTTTTAATATGCATTCCAAACAGTAAAAAATAAATACATCGTTTGGTATCCATTCGAAACGATAAACATAGGATTTCACCAAATTTTATAAAATTTTAGGATTTTTATTTTTGTTATGTTGGTAGGATGTAAATACATCGTGTGGTATCTATTCGAAACGATAAACATAGGATTTCACCAAATTTTATAAAATTTTAGGATTTTTATTTTTGTTATGTTGGTAGAATGTAAATACATCGTTTGGTATTCATTCGAAACGATAAACATAGGATTTCACCAAATTTTATAAAATTTTAGGTTTTTTATTTTTGTTATGTTGGTAGATTGTAAATACTTCGTTTGGTATTAATTCGAAACGATAAACATAGGGTTTCACCAAATTTTATAAAATGTTAGGTTTTTTATTTTTGTTATGTTGGTAGAATGTAAATACATCGTTTGGTATCCATTCAAAACGATAAACAGGATTTCACCAAATTTTATAAAATTTTAGGTTTTTTATTTTTGTTATGTTGGTAGAATGTAAATACATCGTTTGGTATCCATTCGAAGCGATAAACATAGGATTTCACCAAATTTTATAAAATTTTAGGTTTTTTATTTTTGTTATGTTGGTAGATTGTAAATACTTCGTTTGGTATTCATTCGAAACGATAAACATAGGATTTCACCAAATTTTATAAAATTTTAGGATTTTTATTTTTGTTATGTGGTAGCACTTCTTCTTATCACGTTAATCTATTGTATTTCTATCTGAATGGATTTATCCTAAAAATTGTTATTCCATTAGGGATGAAAATTACTAATAATAATATATATGTTCCTAGATGACGTCATCAGGGAGCAAAATAGTTAGAATTGTCTTTTCGCCATGTTAAAGATAGGACAAATTTGAAATTTTGAATACCTCTCAAAAAGTCACTTTTGATCCAAAATGAAATTTTATATCAAAGGTATCGGGTTTTTGATAGTATCTATTTGTATTTTAAATTTCATCCAAATCGGTCCAGCAGGGAAACCTGTAGCTTTGTCTAAAAATTTGAAAATTGAAGAAAAGAATGAAAAAAAAAAGAAAAAAAAAAAAAAAAAAAAAAAAAAAAAGGAAAAATAAGAGACTAACTTTTGACCTTCCGAAATCGGCAAAATCTCAACTTTGAGCCTCTGCCATTCTTTTTGGGACTGGAATTTTTTTTTGAATTCGTGCTCAAAATAATCCTTATTTATTCTAGTTTAATATAAAAAAAAATTTGGCTCCGATATCTTAAAACCTTTTTGAGATATTCGCCCAGAAAGAGAAAAGTTTCTCAAAAAAATTTTTTCACGTCCCTATCTTTTATTAAGGATTTAAAATCATTCTTGATAATATAGTCTAGGGACGACTCGTCCATCTAAATGCAATGGGCCATTGGCATCTATTGGAATGTCAACTAAATGGTAGAATTAAGAGTTTCTTTGCTTTCTTTTGCTTTTCACATGCTCGGCGACGAGTCGCTCCCGCGACTCTTGATACTGTACCGCACCACCTGTACTTATTTTTGACAATTCTGCTTGCCCTATGAAGATGAGTGCGACTAGCGTTCGAAACGTCGGCGACAGAATATAGCGTGTTTTATTTTTACTTGGCTGCTGCGTCCCGGGAAGGCCCCCGTCCTCTCCTAAATATATAACAAATTTTTGAGAATCGTCAAATTGAAATATTATATCCCTGCTACTCCTGTTGGCTACCACAATCGAGAATTGCCGTAAGAGGAAATCTCTTCTAAATGAAGCTACTCACGGAAAATTAGCTTGATAGTAATAACTTGCAAAAATGGACCTGGGCTCCCTGACTAAAAGTAAATGTAATAAAATCATTTTTTACTTTCTCTTACCTATATATATGTTAAGATATATAGAGAGAAAGTATTGGATTCATGTCAAAAATTCGATGTCGAGATTTTGATGGATCTTCAAGTTTTGAGGTCCCCTGAATCCAAAAAAGTGGTTTTCGCGACATGGTCTGTCTGTCTGTCTGTCTGTGAACAAAATATCTCAAGAACGAAAAGAGCTAGGAGGTTGAAATTTTATATTTAAGTTAGGCACCCCCATGGGACGTGACACCAAGCTTTTGAACAAAATCGGCCAAAGAGTACTAGTAGGGGAGAGGGCGGGACATTGGGACACGAGGCACATTGGGACATTCGAATTTTAGCTCTACTAAATGTGCCCATTTTATTATAGAAAATTTTTTCTTAATAAAATGGGTACTTAATGCACCCTAAGGGTCAAAGAGTACAACTAAAACTTTATATTTAGTAGAGCTAAAATTCGAATGTCCCAATGTCCCGCCCTCTCCCCCTACTTTACTTTTTCAGTTTTTTTTTTCGATTTTTTCAAAATTCGCTCCAACGATTTTTTTTTAAATTCATAAATCAACTATTTTTTAGATACTCTTTAAAATGTATATTCTCATTTTGCCGTTTAAATCTTCTGAAGACTACTTTACTCTTGTACTTCATAGGAAAGATAGGAGAAATGGTTGCTATGCTAACTGTGATGATAGCAACCATTTGAACAAGTCTAAAGTGAGCAACTTTAGACCCTTTAGACAACATTAAATCAACAATAGAAATAAATTTAATGACAATGATTATTGTATTTTAATGCAACGTTTTTGTTAATAAAATTGTAATAGCGAGAATAAGAACACAAGATTACCATACACAAGGTCTTTAAATACACAGGTTGGCAAGAAACTAGTAAACAAACAATTTTCAGGTCACAGTTTTTGATTGGTCCACGTTATGAAGGTCCTCCTTGCATATATTTTTCTATTTGTTAGCATTGTTGACTGCCTATAACCTAGTTCACATTCATTTTGTTTTATTTGCAAATTGTATAGTTTCGGACTAAACTAATTTAGACTCTGGTATTTATGCTGCTTTATTAATAATATGCCGTGTATAAATTTTTATAAATTGTTTGTTTCGAACGATTTTTTACAAAAGGAGGAGCTCCATGACGTCACTCTCTTGTAATGGAAAAAATGTAAACAAACCGAGTTTGACCCCCCCCTGACCATATAGGTTTTTATTAACAAAAACGTCGCATTAAAAAACAATAATCAGTGTCAATAAATTTATTTCTATTGTTGATTTAATATTGTCTAAAGTTGCTCACTTTAGACTTATTCAAATGGTTGCTATCATCACAGTTACAAAATATAAATATTTTCCCATGTTTATAAATTTTATATCTTGAATTCTAATATATCGGTGGAAAACTCGACCACAAAACAGGCAACCGCTTGTTTATTTAATATCAATATTTTAAAAAAAACTTAGTAAATGTGACTTTTCTAATTAATATTTTGATATGAGGTTTTGGAAAGCAGGTAAAGTTCAACGTTGGAAGAAAGTGCATGCATGACGCACTCACTCTCTTCAAAGGCTCGTCATTGACTCGCTAACTTCGATTGATGTAGAGAAGAAATAAATCATCAGATTTTGATTTTCAAAACTTTTTTTTTTTTTTTTTTTCACTCACGGATCTTTCGAATCGCGCACTGGAATAACTACTTTTACTTTCCTATTCATTCATTACACGCGAGTATTATAAACAATGCCTAATTTCAAATTTGAATCTCATGTCAATCCGATTTAAATGTTTTAGACAATAACGGAATTATTGAAATTGATATTTATTCCCTTGGGAAGGCTTTCAAAATCGTCAAAAACGATTCTAAGGGGGTTCAGGAGCGACGTCTGAACGTACTTTGAAAAAAAAACTAGACTATTATAAGGAATTTTTCAATGCGGTTTTTTTTTAAATGAATTAAATTCATAAGAGATTATTGGGACATCGAGCTATAATTTTTTTAATGACTTATTAAAAAATTATCGTAATTAATTTTTTTGTTATCAAGCAAATACAAAAAAACTGGTGTGACTGGCGCACAGCACACAACTTTCTCTTACCTTCGGTAATCGAAAGTTGTGTTCTGTGCTTGTCACACCAGATTTTTTGTGTCGACATGTATTTAGTTTCCGACAGTAGGGTACAATTGAATTCAAGATGTAAAATTTATAAGTATGGGAAAATATTTATATTTTGATACCATGGCAACCATTTCTCCTATCTTTTCTATGGAGTACAAGAGTAAAGTGGTCTTCAGAAGATTTCAATCACAAAATGAGAATATACATTTTATTGAAGATCTAAAAAATAATTGATTTTTGAATTAAAAAAAAAATCTTTGGAGCAAATTTTGAGAAAATCGAAAAAAACTGAAAAAGTGAATCAGTAAAGTACTAGTACTTTTTGGTCGATTTTGTTCAAAAGCTTCGTGTCACGTCCCATGGGGGTGCCTAACTTAAATATAAAATTTCAACCTCCTGGCTCTTTTCGTTCTTGAGATATTTTGTTCACAGACAGACAGACAGCACAGACACACAGACAGACCATGTCGCGAAAACCACTTTTTTGGATTCAGGGGACCTCAAAACGTGAAGATCCATCAAAATCTCGACATCGAATTTTTGACATGAATCCAATACTTTCTCTCTATATATATATTACATATATACATAGGTAAGAGAAAGTAAAAAACAATGTCCCAATAATCTTTAATTTTTTTTAAATTTAAAAATGAATTCATTGTTATTATTAATCACATATTAATTAAGAAATTTTTAAAATAAGCTTATATGATTTATTTAAAATTCATCTGTCAAATTAGTTCAGCATTCTTGCAATAGATGGCAGGCTAGTCTAACAGCTGATCCCCTTTTTGGCCTATATTTATATATTTTTATGCTTTTATAAAAGATACATAATATATAATAACATTTATAAAGTATTTATTGTTAAAAGATCAATGAAAATCAACCAAATGCATTAAATATTATTAGCTACCATTCTGACATCTATTGGCAAATTTTTGAATTACTTGATTTTTGGGCATACTTTTTATGACACACAACGCCATCTTAGCGGGAAAAACATGCCTCTCCTGTCCCGCCTTAAACAATATTTAATCACGGAAGAGAAGTAATTAATATGTTAGTATATATGAAAGCCTTAGTGGAAGATAGTCAAAACGAGGTATTGACACTTAAAGTTTGACTGAAATCTGTAAATCAGCTACTTAAAAACTTTCTTTATAAAAAAAAAACACTTGTATCTCTTATAAAGCATATAGCAGAGAATGGAACATTAATTCGCCCTAGTTTAAGTTTTACAACCATTTATAATGAAAATAAGGCTTATGACTAGAGACCGGACAAAAAAGCATAAAAAAATGGAAAAAAAGTGCTTAAAAAAGCATAAAAAACTTGAATAAAAAGCTGTTAAATAAGCATATAAGTTGAAAAAAAGCATCTCATAAGCAATTTTTACTCATACCAATGACGTATACAAATTTTTTTTTTTTAAAGAAGCTAAATTTATTCCGCCCCGTCCTGCGGAAAAAATTTTTTTTTACAGGGCTATATTTTTTCACACTGCGGGGTTTTTGGAAAACTTTTTTGGGGGGCGCCCCTCCCCCCTTATATACGTCCCTGGTATGCGTGTGTGAATGGGAAAAGTTTTTTAATAAAAAAAAAAAAAAAAAAAATTATAAATAATCGTAAAATAAGTTCAAATAAGCACGAAAGGGAAAAAAAAGCATGAAAACTCAAAAAAAGCAAAAAAAGCATAAAAAATGCAATCTCAATACACTTAGTTTTTCCTAATTCGTATAGAAATTAAATATCTAATGGTTGCTTATAAAATTGAGCAATAAGCATTTTGCTTAAAATCCGGTCTCTACTTATGACTTTCTTCACCAGAAAAATGGCTTAAAAAATGAGGTTTTTTGAAAGAAAAATTGATTCTGGAGTTTATTAATCGTGATTTTTTTTCTATAGTCAATTAGAGTTTTTCTTTCTGCACAAATTGGCACCAAATTTAGTGTGATCTGATTGGCCGCTCGGAATCTACAAAGGTTTAAACCTTAAAATTAGAATTTCCCGCTCACGCGGTAATATAAAATAATAGGAAAAAAAATTAAATGGTGAAATCTTGAGCTGAAGAATCATGCTTTCAAATCGTATATTCAAAATAATTATACCTCTCAAGACAGAAGAGTTATTTGAGCAATTTTTCATACGCTTTTATCCAACTTTTTCGTGCATGCTACCCCTCTACCTGCATTGTAAGACGTTGTTTGAGGGTGCCTACTCATTGGGTAAATAAACCAATAATAATAACGAATAATATTTGCTTTGAAATTTATGGAATCCGGAAAAGAAATTTGAAATTTAAAAACATCCGCAATTTCAAAATACGAATACAATTTTTGCACCAGCTTTGTTATTGCAATTTATGAAATTAAAGCCTGCTTTTTGCTTAAATAAAGAATGCCTGGATACCAATATATATATATATATATAAGATTTTGATAGGGCAGATTCAGCCAAATAAAAAGCCTTTATATGCTTTTCGAAGCAATTTGGTAAGCAAATGCCTTAAATAAAATTATCAGACTGCCTGGGATCCGAACCGGCGACTTTTGGTATACGAGGTTAGCGCGCTAACCCCTACACCAAGCCCCGAGGGGGAAAAGAAAATTATTATTATTCCATTCCAATCCAGTGCCTGCTTGAGGATTTGTTTACGTTCATAGAATACACGAATGAAAAGAATACATAAATATTTCTCTATGGGTCGTTTTGATAACTTACCTACCCCAACATTAAAATAGCCTCCCTATGGGGAAATACATGGTGTGTGTCCTTCAGCATTAAAATAGCTGAAGGACAAACACCATGTATTTCCCCATAGGGAGGCTATTTTAATGTTGGGGTAGGTAAGTTATCAAAACGACCTACAAATACATGGTGTTTATCCTTCAGCTATTTTAATGCTGAAGGACAAACACCATGTATTTCCCATAGGGAGGCTATTTTAATGTTGGGGTAGGTAAGTTATCAAAACGACCCATACATTTCCTATGGAAGAAATCGTAATTTTAACAATTAATAACTCAAAAAGTTATAGGAATTTCGGGATGAAAATAATTTTCCTGCAATCCCGACAAGGTCCTCTTTTATACATAAAAAATTTCATTTCAAAATCCCAAGTTGCCTAAATAGAGCGTGACAGACAGACAGAGAGACAGACATTACCGAATTATATATATATAGAGATTTTACATTTTGTCTAAAAACAAAGTATCCAAATTAGTTGCAACTTTGTAAAAAGAAAATAATAATTTCACGTCACACTTGGAGAAGCCCAAATTAACAAGACAATGGCAATTAATCAAATTAACTATTTCGTGACTCCTCTCGCTCGCTGTTCGTTAGTCAAATTGAATCAACTGACTCGTCTACTGATTAATTTCATCATTAAGTTGGTTGGTTCGTTTCAACAGAATATATTTTATTTTTTTTTTTTAATACTTTCAAAACGAGTTTGAAATTTAATTTTTATGTTCATATTTCCACATTAAATTGAATTCATTTTTAATAAAAATAAAAAAAATAAATATATTGCCTCATGAGGAAATGTTTTATTATCTAGTTGTACCTAATTTTGTTGGAAATTATACAAATTTGTTAATTTTATAGGATTTAGTCAATAATAAACCTCTTAAGGTGCGCGTCTCGAAAAACCGTTAAAGCACGATTGACTCTAGGCGGCAAGAGATGGCGTTAGTGTTCCCCATAGGAATATAAGGGACTTGTTCCATTTCATTCTAGACTTTCCAGCTAATTAATTAAAGGCAAAAAATTAATTATTTTTGAACACAATGATTACTAATTTAATTATCTACAACTTATAGAGCTCCTTTTTTTAAAATATCTTTTATTTAATGCGATTAATCTAAAAAAAAAATATTTTTTTTTTCGAAAATCAAAAAAAGGGCTTCTATAACTTGTAGATATTTTAAATAGCTTTAATTAAAAAAAAAATTTGAGGTCGATAGCTTCAAAATTGTGGCCGCAAAGTCCCAAAATTAGCACCCCGAGACGCGCACCCTAAGTTCTTTCATAGACATTGTAGGCCAGTCAATAAAGACAAAAAAAAGGCCTTAAATCGCAAAACGAGAAGTAACGCTGCATTTTTGGTATGTTATTTGAACCCCTTAGGGGAGTGTGAAAGCACATTTTGCAATCAAAAAAAAGTTGTGCTCCCCGCGTAGTACGAGAAAAACTGCGTAATTTTCGCACTTTTTTTCAGTTTTTGAAGTTTAATTCAAAAACTATGGGCTTTTTGACATTAGTTCCTTATATCATTTTTAAAGTATATTAAATTTGAAACAATTTAAGGGCCGTCAGGAGGGATGGCGAAACGCAACCTTAGCGAAAAATGTCAAAATAGATGGCGTTGGGGTCTCTAATTCAGGTTAGCTGTGCTTGCCTTGTTTTCGCTAAGCAAGGTTGCCAGATCAGAGTCATAAATTTGTCAACATCGCAAATATAGAAACAATTTTCTCTTAAAATTCGTTTCTGACTGACAGACTGCTCCGACCGAGTACAACTCATTCTTAGTGCGCATGCGTTGGTCGGAATCGCGCGCACTTTTTATAAATTTATTTAAATATATTTTCACTTGATACTTTATAATTATTATTGGGGATGGGTTTTTCAGGCAAAATAAAAGTGTATAATAAACAAAATAAAATATTATTTGCCAATTTTAGACAAGTAAGATAACCTTTTAGTCAAAATAAATAGAATCTTATAGCCAAAAAAAAAACATTTTCCGATATTGATTGGAGATTCATGTGCAGAGAGTTATAAGATTTTTTTTTTTAATTTTATTAAATTCTCTTGTACATAAATTATTGGCATGTCGGTTTAATGATTTATGTTATATTAATATTGTTTTACATTTATATAAAATGCTATAATGGCCTTTATACTGACATGAGATGGGCAAAAAAAATCATAACAAGTAATTGAACCTCGTGCTTGGTCTAGAGGTTAGCGTGCTAATTTGTGTTGCTGCAGCTCCGTATCTCTAATAGTTTTTGAGATATGATGCTTGGAATATGAGCATGGTTTTCAGAAATGTTACAATTTTCAGTTTAAAGCCAAATATCGGCTTAACCTCACATGCGTAGAGAAAAATTGTGATAAATTGAGTTTTAGCACATTTAATTACCTTTCATTTAAGCGCAAAACGGGGTCATTAACTCTTATAGTTCTCCTATAATCTTAAAAAACAAAAATTCCAATAATACAAGTTTTAAATAACCCTACATGGAATTGTATCATATCTCAAAAACTATTAAACTTACGAAGCTGTGGTTTGGCTTCAATTGTTTGAAATTTAATATACTTTAAAAATGATATTAACAACTAATGTTAAAAAGTCCATAGTTTATGAATTAAACTGCAAAAACTGAAAAATCTCCGATAATTTTGCAGTTTTTCTCGAATTACACAGGTAGCACAACCTTTTTTTGCTACTTAATAAAGACATTTTAGGCAATATAAGGCTTTATTTAAGTAATAATAATATTACAAATAAATAATAATAATGAGATCACTTCTATTATTTTTTATTAAAAATAGCAGGAAATATATGTTAAGTCAAAATAAAGAGATTCCAAATTTTTTTAAATTAATAAAATATTATTTTTTAAATAGTTAATTAAGAAATATTTTAAATGCTTTTATTTAACTTACTCTTTCAAGGTCACCAACTTTATGGCTTTGTTAGGGACACTTCCCGATGAACTAGAGGTGTGAAATTTGATATTTAAGAGTCATTTTTGATGACGCAAATTGTGAGTTTGGTTTTACCAAAATGGACCAAACTAATGTGGTACTTTATTTGAAACCCTTCGTGAATTAATGTAATTTCAAAAGACTTCCCGATGGGCTAGAGGTGTGAAATGTAATACTTAAGAGTCATTTTTGATGACGCCACTATATGGTGGTTTTGATCAAAATAGACCAAACTAATGTGGTACTTTATTTGAAACCCTTCGCGAATTAATGTAATTTCAAAAGACTTCCTGATGGGCTAGAGGTGTGAAATGTAATACTTAAGAGTCATTTTTGATGAAGCCACTATATGGTGGTTTTGATCAAAATAGACCAAACTAATGTGGTACTTTATTTGAAACCCTTCGCAAATTAATGTAATTTCAAAAGACTTCCCGATGGGCTAGAGGTGTGAAATGTAATACTTAAGAGTCATTTTTGATGACGCCACTATATGGTGGTTTTGATCAAAATAGACCAAACTAATGTGGTACTTTATTTGAAGCCTCACGCAAATAAGGCCCTATTAACTATAGTTATGAATTTTGATATTTACGAGTCATTTTTTTATGATAATGAATAATTTTTCAATTGAACCAAATCAATACAGGCCAAACTAATGTGGTACTTTATCATATTGATGATTTTTGATAAGACTAAAAGACTAAAAAGCTTAAAAATAAAAATAAAATAAAAAAAAAGATTTTTAAAAAATGCTTTTATTTAAATTGAACTAAAAAGAGAGAAATAAGAAAGAAATAATTTAATTAGTTCTTGTTAAAATTTTTTAATATTTATGACTTAAAATAAAAGCGTGGGGCGCGAGCCTCGGAATCACTTCGAAGCGCCCCACGCTTTTATTTTAAGTCATAAATATTAAAAAATTTTAACAAGAACAATTAAATTATTTCTCTCTTATTTCTCTCTTTTTAGTTCAATTTAAATAAAAGCATTTTTTTTTAAATCTTTTTTTTTATTTTATTTTTACTTAAAATTTAGTAAAAATATTTCTTGATATAACGATGATTAGTTTTATAAAGATTATTTAGAAATAAATTACTGGGAAGGAAAATAGTATCTTTTAAGTAAAAAAACATTCTTTACACCGACGTCAAACTTATATATTTATATATGTATGTCGTCGGTGTAAACGGTCGGTATATATATACATATAGGTGGGAACCTTACATCCAAAAAAAAATAAATAAAATACAGGTGGGAACCTTTCATCCAACAAAAAATAAATAAAATACAGATGGGAACCTTTCATCCAATAAATAAATAAAAATAACAAATATATACAGTATATTACCCCTAATATAAGACTTTTCGACTTTTTTTTACTTTCTCTTACCTCTATATATATGTAATATATATAGAGAAAGAAAGTATTGGTTTCATGTCAAAAATTCGATGTTGAGATTTTTTTGGATCTTCACGTTTTGAGGTCCCCTGAATCCAAAAAAGTGGTTTTCGCGACATGGTCTGTCTGTCTGTCTGTCTGTGAACAAAATATCTCAAGAACGAAAAGAGCTACGAGGTTGAAATTTTATATTTAAGTTAGGCATCCCCCTGGGACGTGACACGAAGCTTTTGAACAAAATCGACCAAAGAGTACTAGTACTTTCTTTACTGATGCACTTTTTCAGTTTTTTTCGATTTTCTCAAAATTCGCTCCAACGATTTTTAAAAAAATTCAAAAATCAATTATTTTTTAAATTCTCTATAAAATGTATATTCTCATTTTGTGATTGAAATTTTCTGAAGACCACTTTACTCTTGTACTCCAGAGAAAAGATAGGGGAAATGGTTCCCATGGTAACAAAATATAAATATTTTCCCACGTTTATAAATTTTACATCTGCCCCCGAGTTTGGCGTAGTAGGTAGCGTGCCTACCTCCTATACCAAACGTCGCGGGTTCGGACCCAGGCAGTCCGATGATTTTATTTAAGCCATTTGGATACCAGATGGCTTAAATAGAAATGCCTGAACCCCAAATTGATATATTACTTACAACGGTTATCGTCAAAGTCTTAAATGGCCTAAGTTGCCGAAAAGACTGTGTGAATGTGTGTGTGAGTGTGAGTGTGAATGAGAAAAAAGTGTGAATGTTTTAAAAAAAAAAAAAAAAAAATTTACATCTTGAATTCAATTGTACCCTACTGTCGGAAACTAAAAATATGTCGACACAAAAAATCTGGTGTGACAAGCACAGAACACAACTTTCGATTACCGAAGGTAAGAGAAAGTTGTGTGCTGTGCGCCAGTCACACCAGATTTTTTTTTTTAAGATTTCCTGTATCATGACTCAATGAACTCTTGTGCCAATGTATTTTTTTTTATAATGATTTACAAAAGTTAATTAACACTATTAGTGATTCATTAAATATTTAAACATATTGTTTTCAAAATTCTGATTTATCAATTTTAGAATTCTAATATTTAGAGAGTTGTGGGATGATTTCTATTAGATGACAGTTTATTGTCAAGAAAATTCTTTTTTACTTTCTCTTACCTATGTATATATGTAATATATATATATAGAGAAAGTATTGGATTCATGTCAAAAATTCGATGTCGAGATTTTGATGGATCTTCACGTTTTGAGGTCCCCTGAATCCAAAAAGGTGGTTTTCGCGACATGGTCTGTCTGTGTGTGTGTGTGTGTGTGTGTGTCTGTGTAACAAGTATATCTCAAGAACGAAGAAGAGCTAGGAGGTTGAAATTTTATATTTAAGTTAGACACCCCCATGGGACGTGACACGAAGCTTTTAAACAAAATCGACCAAAAAGTACTAATACTTTACTGATGCACTTTTTCACTTTTTTTTCGATTTTCTCTAAATTTGCTCCAACGATTTTTGTTTTTAATTCAAAAATCAATTATTTTTTAGTTGCTCTTTAAAATGTATATTCTCATTTTGTGATTGAAATCTTCTGAAGACCACTTTACTCTTGTACTCCATAGAGGAGATAGAGAAATGGTTGCATGGTACAAAATAAATGGTAAGAGAAATGGTTGCCATGGTATCAAAATATAAATATTTTTCTGTTTATAAATTTTATTACAACAATAGATGATAAACAAATATTTTACACTCTTGTCAGTAGATAATAATTCCCAACTCATCGTAGATGATGTGGCTTGACACTAATCCAATGTATTTTGAATAAATAATTAAATAGTTTCAAGATCTATTTATTTGAATAAGAAATGAATATTTAACAATTTTTGTTTGATTGTTATACAAAAAACAAAATTCATTTTTTAAGCACACTTCCGATTCACTAATACGCAAATCAAATAATAAAAGAAAGCGTTTTTATTTAAATTTTCCCCTTTTTTTTTCGCTCTCTGCTTCACGTTATTCGTTTTTAAAATTAAACCGGAATTTTACATTAAGGTCAAATATTATTATCAGTGTGAAAAAAAAAACGTGCGAAAATTATTATGTAAAATTTCAGCAGGTCTAACAAGTTAATTTTTTTTTTTTTTTTTCATGGATGATTTAGTAAAATTTATTAGTTAGTAGATAGAAATCGATTCTAATTTGTTTATAATTAAATCAAAAATTTAAAGTGAAATTTTTGGGAATTTGCAAAATTTTATTCTCTCTACAAATTTCTTCTTGAAATGATCTTTTTTTTTTTACTTTCACTTGACACATGTCGAAGGCAATCAAAGTAATACAGCGAGGTCAAAATTTCGACAGACAGAGAGAAAAAAAAGGTGATTTTTGAAAAAATTTCTATATAATAGAAAATTTATAAAATTTGAAAGAAATCGTTAATTATCATTACTATTCCAATCCAGTGCCTGCTTGAGGATTTGTTTACATTCATAAAATACATAAATGCAAAGAATATATTAATTTTTCTCTAATGGGTCGTTTTGATAACTTACCTACCCCAACATTAAAATAGCCTCCCTATGGGGAAATACATGCTGTTTGTCCTTCAGTTATTTTAATGCTGAAGGACAAACACCCCCAAAGGGGAGGCTATTTTAATGTTGGGGTAGGTAAGTTATCAAAACGACCCATATTTCTATGGGAGAAATCGTAACTTTAAGAATTAATAACTCAAAAAGTTATAGGAATTTCGGGACCCGAGTATTTTTCCTAGACTCCCCATAACGTCCTCTATAAGCCTGCAAACCAACTTCCCGTTGGAATTTTGAAACAAAATTTTGCAATCTTATAAAGGAGAGTCTCAGAAAAAATACTCGGGTCCCGAAATTCCTATAACTTTTGAGTTATTAATTTTTAAAGTTACGATTTCTCCCATAGGAAATGTATAGAGAAATATTTAAGTATTCTTTGCAGTTGTGTATTCTATGAAGGTAAACAAATCCTCAAGCAGGCACTGGATTGGAATACGTAGAAATGATTATTTTCTTAAGAATGCCTGGGCCCACAGATAATACAATCAAGATGGGACAGCTCCAGGTTAAAAAATGTTTATAAGTTTAGCGCCGTCTATAGGCGTGGCGACCTATTATTTTGCGCGGGCGACCCGTGGCTCAGAGAGAAGACATTAGCTTTTCGTGCCTAAGGTCCCGCGTTCGCTTCCCGTCTCAAGCGAGAAAAATTTATTTTATTTGAATTGGCTACTAATCATTTGAACTTAATAGGGAAGGGGTCTAAATGGCCTTAGATGCCGAAAAAGACCTTAAATAAAAAAAAAAAAAAAAAAAAAAAAAAACTGCTCACGAAAAATTTAATTTGTTTCAAATACTCGTGTGATAGTTGCACAGGAAAAACCTCGTCCAATCCGTTTTGAATTTTTGATATTTATTCAATATTTTCTGTATATTAATCAAGGGCGGATCCAGAGGTGTTTCTCGGGGGAAAGGGGATAATCTGGTGTGACTGGTCGCACAGCACGCAATTTTTTCCTAATTTCGGTAATTTAAAGGCGCTTTCTGTACTTGTTTGCCAGAATATAAATACAAATTCAACTTTTAAGTATTAATTTTTAAAATTTTTTATTAAAAATAAATTTATTTTCGAAAAAAAGTATTTTTTTCAAATCTCGGGGGGGGGGGGGGTAATTACCCCCCTTTACCCCCCTGTATCCGCTCTTGATATTAATATATATGTTTATCGGTATGATAAAATAAAAAAAAAGATTAAAACAATTATTGGATAATATTTACAATAAGACTTTTGGGAGTTTAGTACTTTTTACAACTTTTTCAGGGAAAATACTCCCTCATTTCCCTTTATTAGCCTAAAAGAGGTGTCGGTAAGCCAATTTGATCGAGATATATGCCAAAATAACGAAAATTTTGAAGAAATACGAAAGCCACATTAAGCATTAAAAAATGTATTATTACTTACTTTTTTGGGTTTTTTCTTTCTCCATTGTAATTTAGATGACAAAAATCTTGCACCTGACCTATTCTGATTGAGATAACTAGATAAATTAATTAAATAGAGTAAAAAAAAAGATTAATAATTTTAATGATAATTGTTTATTTTTATAAATATTGAACGATAAAGGAGCTAACTTCATATTGAATTATGACTATTCACTGACTATTTAAAAAAAAAAAACCTTGAGTTTGCTATACATAAGAATATCAACTTTTTTAGCCACAATTATTATTTGAACTCTCTATATAGGCTACTATTAATATTATTATAAAAATTAATATTTTTTCTTTCATTTTCACTCTTGGCTACTGAGTCCATTTAGGGATTTATCGTCTTTATCGGAAGTTTCCAAATTCTTTGGAGGACCGATGCTCTTTTCATAAGTCAATTGATAAATTTTTTATAAAAATGAAATGAAATTTGATATCACGATCAAAATTAATGTGTTAATCAATTTTGGGGGCCCCCGTATTCTACGGGGTCCTAGACACGCGCCTTGCTTATGATCCGTCACTGTCAAGAATATTTTAAAGAAGTTGCAGGAATCCCTTGTCCGAGAGCCGCCGGAGGCGGCTCGAGACTTTCGGTTAATTAAGGTCGGTTCTGTTTTAGATTAAAAAATATTCATCCAGAATATTTTAAAGAAGTTGCAGGGATCCCTAATTAAGGTCGGTTCTGTTTTAGATTAAAAAATATTCATCCAGAATATTTTAAAGAACTTGCAGGGATCCCTTGTCCGAGAGCCGCCGGAGGCGGCTCGAGACCTTCGGTTTTAAGTTCGGTTATTTTATTTTTAGAAAAAAATTCAAAACAACTAGGGAATTCTCGGCTTTGGGTCGGTTCGGCTCGGTTCGGTTCGGTTCGGCTCGGCTCAGTTCGGTTCGAAACCATCCAGTTAGAAGCGATTCGGTAGCTTTTAAAAAAATTTTCGGGACCGAAGGGCCCGAAAATTTATTTTTAAGGGCTACTGAATAGCTTCTAACTGGATGGTTTCGAACCGAACTGAGACGAGCCGAACCGATCCGAAACCGAGCCGAACCGAACCGAAGTCGACACTAGTGACAAAACAACTTCAGGGGTCCCGACCTAATTGTTTCGGTCCTTCGGTTGAAGTTCGGTTTCCTTCGATTAAAAAAAATTTAAAACAACTAGGGAATTCTCAGCCTTAGTGACAAAACAAATAGCGCTCGTAAATGGAAAGAACGAAAGAATCATGAATGTTGAGCTAATGTAAAAAAAAAAATATTCTTTGTTTTTTTTTTAATGATCATGAAGTTAGCTCCTTTATCGTTCATTTAAAAAAAAAATAATAATAATAATAAACAATTATCATCAAAATTATTAATCTTTTTTTTTACTCTATTTAATTAATTTATCTAGTTATCTCAATCAGAATAGGTCAGGTGCAAGATTTTTGTCATCTAAATTACAATGGAGAAAGAAAAAACCCAAAAAGTAAGTAATAATACATTTTTTAATGCTTAATGTGGCGTTCGTATTTCTTCAAAATTTTCGTTATTTTGGCATATATCTCGATCAAATTGGCTTACCGACACCTCTTTTAGGCTAATAAAGGGAAATGAGGGAGTATTTTCCCTGAAAAAGTTGTAAAAAGTACTAAACTCGCAAAAGTCTTATTGTAAATTCCCTCCCAATTATTTGAAAATGAACAGTAAATGAAAAAAAAAGAGAAATTAGTGTTAAAAAAATTTATTGCAAATTGTAAAAAAATTACAATTAATTATAAGAGCAGCAAATTAAGAACTTACTTCTTTTTTTTCCCATTTTTTTTAAACACGTAGGGCATATTAAATACGAAGGGCAATAATTGCGTGTGATTAATTGAGAAGGGCACGTTACAATTTTATTTAATTCAAATTTATAATGTTTTTTTTTATTTGTTATTAAACTCATCAAACAATGTTATTTTGTTGGCGAATGGAACGAACTCTACAGGATAAATTTTTAACTAGTCTAGTATTGCCATCTAGCCACATATCAGACAACTAAAAACTTATAAACATTTTTCCCATAGAGCTGTCCCCCCCCCATGCCTGGGCCCTCGGGGTTTGGTGTAGGGGTCAGTGTGCTAACCTCGTATACCAAAAGTCCCGGGTTCGGACCCCAGGCAGTCCGATGATCTTATTTAAGCCATTTGGATATCGGATGGCTTAAATAAGAATGCCTGGACCCTAATATATTTAAACTAAAAATAAAAAAAAAATTTCCATTGAATGAACCTTATGGGGATAGGTATTTATAAAATACTTAAAATATGATTTTAAGAAATATAGAAAGGAAGAAGCCCGCCGAAAGCGGGCGGCTTGACTATATAATAATAATCAAAGATCAAAGAAACAATCAAATATTTTTTTCAAAAATAAACAGTTTGAGCTTTCCCTAATTCTATTCAATTTGATGATAAAAAAAGATTATTCCGAATTCATTTTGAATCAATAGGCGGGCCCGGTTTAGGGGGGAGGGGGGTGCGGTAGAGGGGAAGAAGCAGTGGCGCATTCAAGGAAGGAACTAATAATACTTTATTTCCGGATTCAAATTAATATCCTGTCCAAAGTGAGATGGGAGGGGAAGGCCAACCCCCTGGGACCGGGATTGTATTTAAAAAAATCTGGTGTGACTGGTTGCACAGCACACAACTTTCTCTTACCTTTGGTAAAAGATAGTTGTGTACTGTGCTTATCACACCAGATTTTTTTGTTTAGTTTCCTCAAATATATTAGAATTCAAGATGTCAAATTTATAAATATGGGAAAATATTTATATTTTGTTACCATGGCAACCATCATTCCTATGAATTACAAGAGTAAAGTGGTCTTCAAACAATTTAGAGAGCAAAATGAGAATATACATTTTAAAGAGCATCTAAAAAATGATTGATTTTTGTATTTTAATCAAAATCGTTAGAGTGAATTTTGAGAAAATAGAAAAAAACTGAAAAAGTACATCAGTAAAGTACTAGTACTCTTTGGTCGATTTTGTTCAAAAGCCTCGTGTCAGGTGCCATGGGGGTACCTAACTTAAATATTCAATTCCTTCATGCTTTAAATTGAACACAGAAAGGCCATGTCGCGAAAACCACTTTTTTTGGATTCAGGGTACCTCAAAACGTGTATATCCATCAAAATCTCGATATCGAAGAGAAAGTAAAAAAAAATGACCTAATTCTTGAGTCATAAATTAAAAAATGATCCATATTTCTATTAACATAAATTTGCCTAAAATGTCCATTCGTTTTCTCCATACAAGAATCTTATATTTAGTTTGCAGAAAAAAAAAATATATATATTTTTTAAAATGAGGAGTAATCAAGCAAGCAAGCAAGCGTTTCTATTAAATGATTTCATTTAAAAAGGAGAGAGGAATTTAAATATTATTTATCATCAAAAAAAAAAAAAAAAAAAGATTCGCCTCTGGCCTGGCATGACGATTAATAGCCTAATAATAAACAAAAGGGTGAAAGTAATTGCGATTAATGAATAAATAATGTGAGAGAAGAATAATTAATTGTTTTTATTTATCCGCCTTGACAAATTATAAATTTTTAAGATAGATAGAGAGAGAGAAAATTACTCAAAGTCATGCTTTTAATAAAAAGTGAATATTTAATGTTAATTGATTGAACTGCACTCGAACCTGGATCTTTCACTTTCGTCGAGGGGGACATGCTTGAGGGGAGGCTCCCCCCCTCCCCTCCCCCTAGCCCTTCAACCCTCCTCTCTTTCGATAAATGAAAAGTTTTTTTTTTTTATCTTTGTTTTTATTAAATTAAAATTAACAATTCAATAATAGATTGTTTATAATAATTCAAATTATATTCCATTGTTGACGATCAAATTAATTTGATAAAAATAAAAATTAAATATACAAATTAAACACTAGGTTATTTGTTTCAAAGGTTTTATTAATTAAAAATTAACACTTGATACGTATTTCGACAATTTCTTGTCATCATCAGAAGTTGTAATCACTTCTTATGATGACAAGAAATTGTCGAAATACGTATCAAGTGTTAATTTTTAATTAAGAAAACCTTTGAAACAAATAACTAGTGTTTAATTTGTATATTTAATTTTAATTTACAAAATGTTTCAACGAGAACCAACGGTCGAAAGTTTAAATCTTATTGATAAAAATAAATAAATAAATATGCACGTAAAAGTTTTCTGTCTTAAAATTCACTACTTACTAAAATGGTGATTTCCACTAATGCGATTTAGAAAACAAATTGAGGTCACAGGAACGAGAATTTTGAAAGAAATTAGACTGTAAGATCGCATCTACAATTACAAAGGGCTATATACTGAATAACGTTAATTGAAGAGAAAATAAAATCTCGCTAAATATTGAAGGACACAAAGTCAACGTTTCAAAAGTCCAAGTAAAAGAAATTAATTAATTTTTATATTATTAAATAAGACATTTCGAGTATAAATTTTCTAACAAAATTTATATTCAATCTGTTAACTTAAAAAAAAGAGGTGTAGAATATACACAATTATCATATATAGCCTTTAAAATCAAATCTTAATTCTTGCGTATTGCAATGAAAACAATCATTTTATCCTGATACATTTCTTTTTCGGTTTGTGTTTCAGGTGGCGCTGGTTTTGCTCTGCAGCTTTTTTCTGGGTTCCGAGGGTGCAGAAACGGCTGATTATCTGCACTACGCACCCGAGTACTCTAAAGCAGTGGATTACCACGTGAGTTTTGAACTTTTCACCATTTTCTAAGAAAATATAACCAACTTATAATTAGCGGAGAAAAAAAAACCGAGAAAAATACAAGTAAACATCATTTTTTTACTTTCGTTTTTTTTTTTTTACTTCCGATTTGTTATTTTCTAAAATTGAAAGTAAAAAGAATTCTAAGATTACGTCAAAATTATTATTAGTAGTCTAATATTATCTCATAACTATTTATTAATGATCTTTTCTCTTTACTAATTATTAACCTATTCACTTTTTAAATAATAATCCCTTATTAGGGAAAAAAAGCGAGATTAGAGTTCAAGTTCATTTATGTAAGCTGGCGCTTTTTCATTTGTTTATTTGGAATTGAATCTCTAAAATTCATTGATTATTAAGAATGCAATGAATTCACTTTCGAATGTCACGAGCCGAGTTCAAGGTAGTTCACGTTCAATGCTAAATATTTTATAAAAAAAGGGGAAGAAAGTCGGAAGCCAATTCAATAAAATTCCAATAAAGTTGTTCCGGAAGTATGGAAATATGGATATCTAGAGTCAATGAATTTAGTGTGGTAATGTACCAGGAAATGTTTGAACAGGGGAGGCATGAACCTCGATAGATAGACATTGACTATATTGAGAACAAATAATTTGGACTGGAGCACCATGGGTAAGGTAGGGTAAATATGATCTTAAAAAAAAGAATGAAGACAGAAATGGCTCTGGTCACGATTGAATAGGATCCCAATGGACAAGGCAGCCAGCAGAAATTAAAAAACAAATTTATATTATTCCGTTAACGTTTCAGGAACGCATCACTTCCATCTTCAGGACGAGATAAATGTCACAGTATAGTGATTACCAAGCACATTGTAATCTTAAAAATCTGGTGTGACTGGTCGCACAGCACACAACTTTCTCTTACCCTTCGACGAGGGAAGTTGTGTTCTGTGCATCGAAAAAATGATTGATTTATGAATTTTAATCAAAATCGTTGGAGCGAATTTGAGAAAATAAAAAAAAACTGGAAAAGTGAATCAGTAAAGTACTAGTACTTTTTGGCAGATTTTGATTAAAAGCATATTTTCACGCTACAGGAGGGTGCCTAACTTGATTATAAAAATTCAACCTCCTAGCTCAATTCCTTCATGCTTAAAAGTGAACACAGACACAGACAGACAGAACATGTCGCGAAAAACACTTTTTTGAATTCAGGGGAAATCTCGACATCGAATTCTTGACATGAACCCAATACTTATTAATAATTTTTTTATATATTAACATATACCGGGTGGGCCAATAGTGCGTGGACGGAAGATTGTGGGCTTATTAACGGACATTTTTAAAATTTGTTGATGGCACATAATGTGGGGCCTTTAGAGCTACAAATTAAAAATATTTTTGTTCCAATTGCACCTCATATACAGGGTGGTCCATATCAAAGTTATGTTTTTTTAAATGGAACGTCCTGTATATTATTACATATTTGGATTCTACGGCCAATTTTAGTATGACTTTATGTCATGCAATGTATTCTAAAACAAACAGTTTAGCCGCAAATCGGGCTTTGGTGAAAAAACTGCTGTCTGGAAAAAATTGAATATCGAGCGAACCATAAAACTTAGGGGATTGTTCTTTTGGGAGGTTACTAATCATGAAATGTACTAATGTAGGCCAGACGAGTAACCCGGAATTATTCTTATGTTGGGAGATATTGCAATGCCAATTTGGAAAATTTCAATCATGGATAACTTCATTTTTTCAAATGGAACATGCTACTTTTTTTATGCCATGGGACGTGAAATTTAATTATCTTTCAAATGATATAAGGTTGTCTATATCTATCTTTGGTAGTTTTCTTTTTATTCCAAAATATCTGATAACGAAAAAAAAAAAAATATTTATTATAGACAAAATAATTGAAAAAAAAAATCCAAACGCAAAACAAAATTGTAATAAATGGAAAAAATATGCTAAATATTCGAAAATGTCTTTAAATTTCCCTTAAAATCATTTATTAGAACTCCTCAAAGAAGTCCCGCTAGCTCAAATTAGGGTTGTCAACAAGATGGCGCACCTCTTAACCTGAACATAACCCTAATTTCTTTTTCGAGAAGTTCAAATAAATGATTTTAAAGGAAATTAAAAGACATTTTCGAATATTTAGCATATCTTTTCCATTTATTACAATTTTGTTTTGGGTTCGGATTGTTTTCTCCATTCGTAAGTCAAATTAATCAGATATTTTGGAATAAAAAGAAAACTACCAAAGATAGATATAGACAACCTTATATCATCTGAAAGATAATTAAATTTCACGTCCCATGGCATAAAAAAGTAGCATGTTCCATTTGAAAAAATGAAGTTATCCATGATTGAAATTTTCCAAATTGGCATTGCAATATCTCCCAAAATAAGAATAATTCCGGGTTACTCGTCTGGCCTACATTAGTACATTTCAAGGTTAGTAACCTCCCAAAAGAACAATCCCCTAAGTTTTATGGTTCGCTCGATATTCAATTTTTTTCAGACAGCAGTTTTTTCACTAAAGCCCGATTTGCGGCTAAACTGTTTGTTTTAGAATACATTGCATGACATAAAGTCATACTAAAATTGGCCGTAGAATCCAAATATGTAATAATATACAGGGCGTTCCATTTAAAAAAACATAACTTTGATATGGACCACCCTGTATATGAGGTGCAATTGGAACAAAAATATTTTTAATTTGTAGCTCTAAAGGCCCCACATTATGTGCCATCAACAAATTTTAAAAATGTCCGTTAATAAGCCCACAATCTTCCGTCCACGCACTATTGGCCCACCCGGTATATAGAGGTAATCTTCAAAAGAATTAAAGATATACTTAGAAAAGAGGTAAATAACTATTAAGAGTAGCCTACGGGCTTGGTCTAGTTGGTAGCGTGCCTAGCTTCTATACCGAACGTCGCGGGTTCGGACCCAGGGCAGTCCGATGATTTTATTTAAGCCATTTGAATACCAAATGGCTTAAATAGAAATTTCTGGACTCACAATAGATAGGGCTAAATAACATAATAACGGTTATCGTCAAAGTATTAAATTGCCGAAAAGACTGTGTGAATGTGAGTGTGAATGAGAAAAAGTGTGAGTGTTTAAAAAAAAATCATCGAACTACCCGGGGTCCGAACCCGCGACCCCCGGTATACAAGGCAGGCGCGCCACCAACTACACCAAGCCGGGCTAGAAAATAGTTTTTTTAAAAATTCACACTTCCTTCCCATTCACGCTCACATTCACACAACAGTCTTTTCGGCAACCTAGGCCATATAAGACTCTGACGATAACCGTTATTCATGAATTTATCTATATTAGGGTCCAGGCATTCTTATTTAAGCCATCTGGCATCCAAATGGCTTAAACAAAATCATCGAACTGCCTGGGGTCCGAACCCGCGATGTTTGGTATACGAGGTTAGCACGCTAACCTCTACGCCAAGCCCCGAGGGCTAGAAAATAGTTATTAAGTATGGAACATTACATATGTTAGGCCTAGTTGGAGAGAATAGATTCGCAGATGCATGCGGAAAAAATTTATTTTTTTTTTTAAGTATTCCATCTTTTGTTTAAATTGAATCGATGATTTCAAAGTTTTCCCTCTTTTATCAAACTAGGGAGGGGATATTATTGGTCCTGACCCCCCCCCCCCCTCTTAATAAATTTCCGGGTACGTCTATAAATATATGAAGCCAAAAATATTACTATCTAAAAATTCAATTTTGATTTAGACGTGAGAAAGGACCAAATGAGGATTTCAAAGCAAAGCAAGTCATTCGATGATGCTTCACATTATAAAGTGGATTTAGCCTATATGACAGATGTTTTCTATTTTTCTAAATGAGTTCTCTAATCTCTACTTCAACTATTCACTGTCCTAATTTGAATTAGATATAATCGAAAAAGTGTCCAGAGATTTTTTTTTCTTTTTATTGCTCCGTTCCTCTTTCTCTCTCCGTCCAAATCCTGAATCTAAACAAAAAGTGGGACAACTTTCAACAGATTTCCATCCTCGGGTCGGGGTTCATTTTTTGGCCTCGAGAAAATTCTTTGCAAATAAATTCAAATTTAATATTAACTAAAAATTTTCAGCTTATGCCCTCAGTCAGAGCGAAGCTTTTTTTTTTTTTTTTTGGAATTATATTCTAAGAAAATTGTTTCGATTTCACCATACATAAATCAGCGACAAAAAATACTTAAATTCTCATTTATTATTAAATTATTATAAGCGCCTACCTCCTATACCAAACGTCCTGGGTTCGGACCCCAGGCAGTCCGATGATTTTATTTAAGCCATTTGGATACCAGATGGCTTAAATAGAAAGGCCTGGACCCCCAATAGATATTTTCATGAAATAACGGTTATCGTCAGAGTCTTATATGGCCTAAGTTGCCGAAAATCCTGTGTGAGTGTGAGTGTGAATGGGAAAAAAGTGTGAAGGTTTAAAAAAAAAAAAAAAATTATAATAATTAAGTCCAGAATGATAATAAATCGTTTCGATATTAACGGAATTAATCTCAATATCGCCAAGAACAATAATCCAATGTAAGGGAGATTTTTGGTAAGCATCGGGACGAGACCAGCGGCGTAACTAGCCTATGAGGGCGGGGGAGGGGGGGGGGGGCAAAGCTTAACTGGGGTGCCGTTTTTCGTTCGGATCTCGTTCGAGCATTTATTTTAAAAGAAAAAGAAAAATTAAATTTTTTTTCAAATCTTTATTATTTGCCAACCCCCTCCCCTTTCCTTGTTTTAAAATAGTCAGCTAATCATAGGCGCCGACTCCATGGGGCTCAAGGGCTCAAGCCCCCCCCCCCACCCCAATGTTGCGGGAAGAGGGGCCCAGCTCCCCAGAAAAAAATGCTTCACTATCGTTAAAAAGTCAATCAGGGCAAAATCTTAAAACACTTAACCCTGCGTCTATCATATTTAGGCCCCCCTAATTATTTTTAAGTCAGTGCCCATGCAGCTTATGGTGGCTGAGAATACGACTGAGATAGAGCTAAAAGAATTTTTGATTTTGTATTCTCTTGGAATGAATAGTTCACAAACAAGGGCGAATACAAGGGGGGGGAGGTAAAGAGGGTTATTACCCTCCCTGGAGATTTGTAAAAATATTTTTTTTTTTTTTGGGAAAAAAATATTATTTTTAAAAATTAATACCTAAAAATTTGATTTGTATATATATTCTGGTAAACAAGTACAGAATGCACTTTTAAATTACCGAAAATAAGAAAAAAGTGTGTGCTGTGCGACCAGTCACACCAGATTACCCCCGCCCCCTCTCATCTCCTAAAATATCTATTCCTAATTCATGTTTCGAATGAGGAGGGTTGAGCCCACAACCCCCCCCCCCTCGCCCTGGCGCCACTTAAAATCCCATAAGAGAAAGTGAGCCAGGCAAACAGAAGAAGCTGCGCGCACATTTAATTTTATTGAAGATACAATTAATGGGGAGGGGGGGGGGAGGGGGGATACACACGGAGTCACGGTCATGGCCATTAAGCCAGCCACTTTTACTTTTTCCTGTAGTCCCTTGCTTTCGTTCGTCATCTTGTGTGTGTGTGTGTGTGTTGTGTTTGTTATCGCCTCTCTCCACCATCAACATCATCTCGTCTCACTCTCGAACCTACACTAAAATTTCTATTCTTCTTTATTAAATCAAAGGTTTTATATCCATATTAAATGGTTGTATCATACTTTCTTGTTTAGGCAAGGGTCTCTCTCTATTCGATCTCGAGAGACATTCTCGTTGATTTAGGGTTAAAACGACAAAAAAAAAGCCAAACAAATTTTAAAAATGCATAGGTTTACTAATAAAAATCTGGTGTAACTGGTCGCACAGCACACAACCTTCTCTTGCCTTTCGGTAATTGAAATTTGTGTTCAGTGCTTGTCATACCAGATTCATATAAATTTTGTAAGAAACGATTCAAATTTTAAGGGAATAAAGCGTCCTTTTTAATGCCTGAGGCTTATAACAATATACAAAATTTTTATTTTTTTATCGGGCTGCTTTATAATTTCATCTTTTTACAATTCTGTTTGAAGTATTTTGTTGTTAAGGATTAGCCGAGTCTTTTAAATAAGACGGAGGCGGACTAGGAGGCACCACGTAGCATGATACAAAAACATAAGGTATAGCCACGCGCACATCTTCTCTCTCACTCTAGCTCACTGTGACGTCACGTGGCAGGCAGACATGGCAGGCAGATACCATGATACAAATACACTTTTCCCTATCTCTAGCTCACTCTGACACGTGGCACGTGGCATGCAGATACTACTACAGATATTTAGATACTACTAAATGCATTGTTGAACTATGAAGTCAAAATGCCGTACTGATCTAAAGGACATTTAAGTTTTTTTTTTTTTTTTTAAACATTCACACTTTTTTCTCATTCACACAGTCTTTTCGGCAACTTAGGCCATTTAAGACTTTCAACGATACTCTGTATGTTTATATATATATTTTGGGGGTCCAGGCTTTCTTATTTAAGCCTTTTGGTATCCAAATGTCTTAAATAAAATTATCGGACTGCCTGGGGTCCGAACCCGCGACATTTAAGTTATCCAAGAGAAAATTTATATTCAATTATTAAAGTTGCAGAGGATATGTTTCTAAAGTTTCATGGAGAAAATTTCAATAAAAGCAATAATATAATAACGGACAGGAGCATATATAAGGGAGGGGGGGGGGCTCCCCCGAAATTTCCCAAATGCATATACACATATAGGGAAATAGAGACAACAATGCGTCTCGCCCCCCCCCCCCCCGAAATGTTTGCTCGTCCCCGCAACATTTTGATTCCGCGGGCGGCAAATGGAAAAAATTTTTTAGTACCGCGGGCGGCAAAAATTTAACGTCTCTAAAAAAAAAGGTAAAATATTTTTATGGGAGGGAAAATTTTTGGTTCCGCTAAAGAAGGAATGTTCCGCGGGCGGCAAAAATTTTTCGCAGGGCGGAAAACTTTGGTTCCGCGAAAAATATTTTTTTCGCAGAAAAATCTTTGAGATCAGGTCCCCCCCCGAAAAAAAATTTCTATATACGCCCCTGATAACGGATTTAGCTAATGAAATTCATAGCATAACTAAACATATTGAAGATATCCCTATAGAAATTTTAAAATATTATAAATATCAGGGGCGTATATAGAAATTTTTTTTCGGGGGGGGGGGGGGCCCGAACTCAAAAATTTTTCTGCGGAAAATTTTTTTTTTCAAGAAACTATATTTTTTTTCACACGAAATTTTTTGCGGAACATTTTTTCTATTGCGGAACCAAAGTTTTCCATCCTGCGGAAAAATTTGTTACGCTGATGTCTGTATATCCCTATATATGTATATGTGTTTGGAAAATTTCGGGGGGGGCCCTCGGCCCCCCCCCCCCATAAATACGCCCCTGATAAATATAAAAGTACGGACATATATTAGAATACGAAAAATTAATCGTGAACCTTTGCACAAGAATTTTTGTTATAAATCAAGTACAAAGAAAATAAAAAAAATTTCTATAATACATTTTTAATATTAAGTAATTTTAATTTTATATTTAACATTAAATATCACATATATACATTAAATGATACCTATATTATGAATATTTTTGTGTTCATTTATTTTTTGAATGGATCATAGTTATAAAACAATAGCTTGTACTAACTTATTTTTTACAAAATAAAATTCTCTTTTAATAAAATAATCATATTTAAAAGAGATCATATTTGTTTTGTTTTTATTTTCATAAAATCTGTTAATATAAGCAAAGAAAACTGTGATTCACCCTCTAATCCGCATAGCAAACTTACTTATCTGCCCGCCACGTGACGTCATGCGCAGAAACGGACGAGTTTTCGCTTCGAAGTGGACATACCTTGTTTTTCTTGTATCATGACCACGTAGAGGTTCCTTCGAAGCCCCAAAAAAATTATCTTCATCTTCTTTTAAAGCCCTTCGATCCAGTGAATAAATGGCCTTACTCTAGCAGCTTGTGGTGATTTAAAAAAAAAAAATTTATTTTTCCCTGTATCTTGAAAGTGGTAGAAAATAAAAAGAAACAAATTCTTCGATCTAACAGTATTTTAATATTAGTAAATGATGTCCAAATGATTTATAGAAAATTTTCTTGAACGAGGTGGCGAAAAGCTAAGCAGGACAAGCTGCAGATTAAGGAACTGGGATTAAGGGGTGTTAGCTCGTTCGTGTTCGAGAAATCTCCTCATCCGGATTGAAAGGTGCGAGATAATCTCACCCTCCAGTGACAGACACATATGAGTGAATTTCAATTCTTGAATGTTGACATTTTTACATGGATGAAATTTTCTTTTCTTCTAAGTAATTCAACTTCAGCAACTTCAATTCTCGACTTGTTTCAATTTTATCACCGCAAATAATTTGCAAAATGTATGAGTGAGTGGCAAATATAATATAATTTTTTCCTGGACGGTTTTTTGCTTGAGGATCGAAATTGTCAATTTTCTGAGATTTCATTCATGATTTCAATATTTTAGAAGATCATGTACAAGTTATCTGAAAAAAAAATTTTTATTCTAACAAATAATTATTCAATCGAAATTATTTAAATGTATAATATATAAATTGTATAATATCAAAAAAATTACCTTTCAGCAATTACTCCTCTAATATCTACTAGGAAAAACATTCCATTACATAATAAGAGCATAAATTAAAATTTTGACTTCAGAGCTTAAAGAACAAGGCAAATGAAAAGATTAAAATCGATGGGCTCTGAAGTCAAATACATCTTTGTGCATCGCTGGCTTTTTACTTTCTCTTACCTATGTATATATGTAATATATATATAGAGAGAAAGTATTGGATTCATGTCAAAAATTCGATGTCGAGATTTTGATGGATCTTCCGTTTTGAGGTCCCCTGAATCAAAAAAGTGGTTTCGCGACATGGTCTGTCTGTGGGTGGGTGGGTGGGTGGGTGGGTGTGTGTTCAATTTTAAGGATGAAGGAATTGAGCTACGAGGTTGAAATTTTATATTTAAGTTAAACACCCCCGGGACCGGAAAAATAAGCTTTTAATCAAAATCGGCCAAAGAGTACTAGTACTTTACTGATGTCTTTTTCAATTTTTTCGATTTTCTCAAAATTTGCTCCAACGATTTTTTTTTAAATTCAAAAATCAATTATTTTTTAGATGCTCTTTAAAATGTATATTCTCATTTTGCGATTGAAATCTTCTGAAGACCACTTTACTCTTGTGTTTCATAGGAAAGATAGGAAAAATGGTTGCCATGGTAACAAAATATAAATATTTTCCCATACTTATAAATTTTACATCTGAATTCAAATGTACCGTACTGTCGGGAACTAAATATATTTCGACACAAAAAATCTGGTGTGACAAGCACAGTGCACAACTTTCGATTACCGAAGGTAAGAGAAAGTTGTGTGCTGTCGCCAGTCACACCAGATTTTTATATATTTATTATAAAGTCAGATGTATAGTAAGCACATCTTTCGTCGCTCTTTTGGATAAATATTATTATTATGAAAATGATTCGTCCTAAAAAACAAATTGAATTAGTAGTGACTCTAACCAGTTAATTATGAGAATATCAAGTTAGTGTACTATTTACCTTTCATTTGAGAGATTTTTTCTCTTCTCTCACACAAATATTCACTAATTATTGATAAAAGTAAACATCAAAAAAATTATCTCTTTTAAGATGTTGATAAGAGAAGTGGGCTGTTCAGCGATTAGAATGATGAAGGAAGAGAGGATCTGAAAAAAAAATTTAAATTAGCCTAAATTCAAATAATTTATAAGAATTATGAATTAGTGTTCTAATTTATTTATGTTTTGTTTACCTTTAATTGTCCAAAAAAAATGAAAATTTTCTCTCTTCTTTTCCCCACTCACATAAACACTAAACAAAAAATAAACACCAAAAAAGATATTTACATTTACAACAACAAAAAGTGTATGTAGTAAATGAAATTAATAAAAAAGAACAGCAAGGTCTTAAATATCTTGCTTGCCGAATACGAATTATATATATATATGATCAAAATATATATATATATATATATATTTACCGTAAACCGGGAGTCTGAGGAAATCGTATCAGTGAGAATGAGTGATTTTTTGGATTACGAGCAAGCGAGTGCGGGGGCTAACCGGGAAGAGATCCTACCTAGCCTAACACGAAATACGAAGACAATAGAGAGAGTATTTGTAACCCCGTCTCCACCATCAGATCGGTGGAGCCCTCGGGTTCCTAGCCTCAAGGATTGCAATTTGACCCTCCAGGCTATTCCTGGAGAAACTGCACCCTTCGCCGACTCGCTTTACTCAAAGAGCCACTTCAAACACACTCTCAAAGATACGAAAACATATCAGACCGAATGCGCGAACAAAAGACTTCTTTTTCGAAAACACAAGAACACTTGGAACCTGGGCTTCGATCTTTCCATCAGATCTGACCGCATCTCCTTATGAGCCGTTCAAGGAATAAATCAACAAGAATATCTTTCATTTTATCTCTCCGTATGGATCCTAAATTAAAAGAACAAATCAAGGCATCCTAACAAAACGATTAGAGTAGACACCTGAAGCTAATAACAACAACTATCCAACAGAGGCCTAAAATGAAAGTATTCTCGTTGATTTATCCACTATTAGATTCACGAAAAATAGCTGCAGGTTCTAAAAATAAAATCCCTCTCGTTGGCATGGTGCACCCTCCACCCCTCTATAATTAAATCTTTAAAAGAACATCCTCAAAAGCTAATCTAATCTACCCCCTTTAATATTCTTGCACCATGCATAATACCTTTGTTCTGTTGACCCTCAGGAATCTGTAACAAAAAAGAAAAAAAATGAAATTAGGATCACATCATTTATATATTTTTTGGATTTATGTGTGTATGTCTAGAGAATAAAATATTCACCTCCTGAGGGGTTGACGGTCGCTTGAAGCTCCTTGACTGGCACTCGTAGAGCTGATCCATCGAAGCTCCCTTGCACTCGTAGAGCTGATCCAGTTGATTGCACTAGGTGAACACTGAGCAGTGAGCACTGATCACAATTGCACTGGGGAAACACAAACCTGCAAAAGAGAAATTGTTTAAGAATGTCTAGCAATCTAATGAAATCAATTTTTCTTTATGATTTTATAAATGAATTTTAAACGAGTGCAGTGCCCAAAGATTTATCTCCAAATAATGCATTTCTCGCAAAAACTTTTTATTCTAATCTATAGTTTGATCCTTAATGAATGTATCTAACTATAAAATGTAAATGTACTTACCAAAATGTAGAACTTGTAGGAATCCTGGGCCGGAGAGACATGTGCCCTGTTATCCATGTCAAGCCCTCTCTGCGCGACTCAAGGCGATGCTTAAAGATCGAGCAGACAGGCGCAGGCAGGTAATTGTAGGTTAAACTAGAAAGAAAAAAATGAGAGAATTTTTAAACTTGTAAAGGGGTCGAGTATTCAAAAAGGTTGAAAAACACTGATTTAATGCATTCCCTTTTTTTCTATGGTATATCCTGACATCTTTTTTTTTTTAAACACTCACACTTTTTTCTCATTCACACTCACAGTCTTTTGGGCAACTCAGGCCATATAAGACTTTGACGGTAAACGTTATTGAATATATATATTTAGTCTTAAAAGATATATATATTTAGGGTTCAGGTATTCACAGGGCCTGCGCAAGCTATTCTGCCGCCCTAGGCAAGATATTTTTTTTGCGCCCCCCCCTCCCAAAAAAACTTTAAAAATTTAATTTGCCGCCCCCTCCTTAAAATTTTCCCTCAAAAATTTTTCTGCGAAAAAATATTTTTTTTTTTTCGCGGAACCAAAATTTTTTCCCGTGTGCCGCCCGCGGAACATTTTCTCTTGCGCGGAACCAAAATTTTTTCCGTCCGAAAAAATTTTTTACCTTTTTTTTAGAGACACAAAATTTTTACCGCCCGCGGAACCAAAATTTTTTCCCGTGAGCCGCCTGCGGAACATTTCCTCTTGCGCGGAACCAAATTTTTTTTTTGCCGCCCGTGAAACCTTTTTTTTCGGGTGCCGCTTGCGGGACCAAAATTTTTTTTTATTTTTCCCTTTTTGCCGCCCTAGGCGGTCGCCTAGTTTGCCTAGTGGACGCGCCGCCCCTGGGTATTCATATTTAAGCCATTGAGTAATCTTAATAATTTGTCAGCTATATTTTTAATAATTAGAATTAACATTACTTACTAAAGGATCCATTTGATGTGCCATAGTCGATTTCAGCCACCAGATATCACCTTATCGATCTTTTTATTGGGCCTCCTCCTCCCCTCATAGCCCACCGATCCTCACCAATGATGATTGAAATCTAAAACAAACAAAAAATACACATTATACACGAGAAATATATCAGATTATTTATTAACTTACTCTGTCGATTGCTTCTTTGGGCTTAAAGAACCTTCTTTGATCCTAAAAACTACTTGCGACGGTCGCGAAAACCCATTGGAGTCAGTCTGGATCCTGAATTTTCTAAAACAAAAATGCAATGTATCACAATGTATCACAATTATTTTCTTTTCATTCAAATAAAATTAATATTTTTAATCACTTTATAAAATAAAACTCTGTTTAAACTAGGTTTGACAGTCTTCCACATATAGAGGTAACCATAACACACCTGGTAAGTCTTCAAAGCAGTTATTCTCTTGCTGGAGGCTCAGCTCGGGTTCGCTTTCCTTCCCATGCGAGAAACATTTATTAAAAAGCGGTTATATTTTTATTCTTTTAAATCTTGTTTCTTTTGTATAATAAAGTCGGGCGGCCATCTAGTTCTAATGCTCCTAAATGGCCGCAGTAGCCGAAGAGGGTATAAAAAAGTCTTGTTTATGTAAATAGATGTTCTATCCAAAATATCTATAAAAATCTTGTTTGATAGTAGACGTTGTTCTTCTGTATCTATAAAATAAAAGAGAAAATTAAAAAAATAGAATTTCTTTAATAAAGTTGAAGGAAATATTAAAAATTTCTTTAAATTACTCTGTAGACTGCTTCTTTCGGCTCAACGAGGTCTCGGCCCCCACTCCCACCCTATCCATCTAAAACAAAAGAAAAAATAAACAATTAGTACATCATTCAAGATTCATATTTGAAAAATAAATAAAATTTCTTTAACTCACTTTGTAGACTGCTTCTTTCGGCTCAACGAGGGCTTGATCCTAAAAACTAACCTAATCCCACACTAACTATGACCGGGACGGCCATCTAATTCTAATGCACTTCCTCTTCTTTCTTGAGACGGTCGCGAACGCGGCACTCCCGGAAGGCAGGTAAGCCTTCATTCAACATAAATCGCAAACGAAACGGAGAAAACGCGCCCACAAACCCAAAGAAGGTTGAAAGGAAAAGGAAAAGAAACAGATCAATTAATCTCCGCCCACCTGCCTAATAAATGTCATTTAATAGTGAACTAAAAGAGCAGAGTTAATTGATCTGATAATCATTCACGAGTTAGGAAGGGAGCCCGGCCAATACAATGCTGAAGATCCCCCTTGATTGCTCATCTCAGAAACAGAATGACGTTGTTCAAGATGCATGCTGAAAAAAAAGAACCCTAATGCTAACAACATCCTATACGAACTCCTAACATCTTGAACATTAACTCACTCTGTCCTGAAACAACCAAGGCCCAGAACTCAGCACTGACGGACAAAGAGCTCCGGAGAAAGAGAAACCCTCTTTCTCTCAAATGCGCGAAAAAGGGAATGCGATAGAGGAGTTCCCCTATTCCCCTTGAACAACGGTCAAAAGTGAAATGATCCTCTACTGGGAGCCCTGCCTAAACCTAAATGGGACGAACAACAACACCCTATGCCAGCATTGAGGAATCAATTCACAATTGAACGTCAATTCAAGAGAACATCAGGGAATTCCGATAAACCCCCATAAATATAATTAATACTTATATAAATTCGTGAGCGTAGAGATTTTCTAATTATTTAGCGCCCATCTTTAGACTCTATCAATTGCTAGCTAGATAATCTAATAAGATTTGCGTGTATTCTTAAAAATTAATATTCACTTAGTAAAGAGTTAGAAAAGAGATCCCCTTAGGTAATAGTAATTTCAAACACGCAAAACTTAAAACCTAATACTGAATTATAATAGCTAAAACAAATAATGCATGCACACTTGAATTGTCTCATATGTTGATGTTGCTCCCTCGTGGGGTAAAGGGGTGAAATGAGTATTGTGGATGAACCACATATTACCAATAATCATATACCTTTTGCACATTCATCCATCCCTTTACCTTGAGAAACGAAGCCTGTATCTGGACTGAAATATAAAAATATTATTAAGAACATCCTATCCATGCACCTAAGTTTAAATATTCTAGATTTACCGAAACAAGAAAAGTCAAAAAAAATTTTGAAAATCCTAAACTGTTTACTCTACGCCCACGTAAATGTTCATACAGACTTTGAATGTAGCTGCTACACTCGTGGAATCTGCTGTAGTCGCTGCCTGGAAGACGTGAAGGCGATGATGGCGTGATGGCGGATGTCCTCCCTACGTGGATTCACTTATTCACTTATTCACTTATTCACTTATTGGCCTTTGACGTTTGGATTTAAGATGCCAATTCTCGAAGACGATTCATCGATATCTAAAAAATAAACAAAAAAAAATATTTAATAGGGGAAAAAAGCAAACCTCTGGCTTAAAAAAAAATATTTGAAAAAAATTTGTAAAATTCCACCAATTGTAATAATAAAATTTTTCTTTTATCAAAATAGATTCATCTTTTATTTAAAAATCTGGTGTGACAAGCACAGTATACAACTTTCTTTTGCCGAAGGGTAAGAGAAAGTTGTGTGCTGTGCAACTATCAAACCAGATTTTTTCTATTATATTTTATTTGTTAAACTTTGTGTCAAAAATCCTTGTCAATATTCAAGCACAAATTGCATACAAATAATAAGTGCCTGTAACCAAAATGAACTTGAAAATTCCAGGTGAAAGTGACTAAAGTGACCTAAAGTTGAACAAATAAAATAAAAGAGAAAAAACTTTTGATTTATTATTGATGAGAATCAGTGGAAACCATATATATATATAAATTCATAAATGATTTTAATAAATCCATTCTCACCTCTTTCAAATTAGAAAATCATCTTTTATTTTAAATCTGTAATTATTTTCTTAAATCTGAGTGAATCTTTATATATATTCTGTGTTCCAAATTAGCAAAATCAGACTGACAGATTACAGGTAATAAAACTTAAATATAATTCATTTTACACTTGTTTCTTAAATAAAAATTCATTATTAAATGTGATTTAAATAGATAGCATGTTTTATTAATTTATATGAAGTCTTATTGTGATGCACTTGAAATCCTAACTATTTTTTTCCTTTTATGTATAAAAAATACATTTCCAAATACTTTTGATTTCATTTTGGAATCAGATAATATTCATCTTTTCTCCTTTTTAAGATTTTTTTAAAAATTATTAAACGAATATTTATAATGCTGACATGCTCAATATATATACATATCTCGCAAACTTGCTATCTTAAACGAAATATTGACTGGCTAATGAACAGTCTATTTGAGCATTGATTGAAAAAATTCCATCCTTTTCAAACAAGGTTAATATAAAATTTATTTTTCCTAAAATATATATATATATGAGCATGTCAGCATTATAAATATTCGTTTAATATAAAGGAGAAAAGATGAATATTATCTGATTCCAAAATGAAATCAAAACTATTTGGAAATGTATTTTTTATAGGCCTACATAAAAGGAAAAAAATAGTTAGGATTTCAAGTGCATCACAATAAGACTTCATATAAATTAATAAAACATGCTATCTATTTAAATCACATTTAATAATGAATTTTTATTTAAGAAACAAGTGTAAAATGAATTATATTAACGTTTTATTACCTGTGATCTGTCAGTCTGATTGTGATAATTTGGAACACAGATTATATTTAAAATTCACTCACATTTAAGCAAATAATTAGAGAAAATAAAATAATTAATAAAATACAATCAAGGATTTATCAAAGAATATAAATAAATAAGAAAATTGAAAAGAGATGAAAGGTTAATTAGGCAACTCACATGCACATAAAATGATTTAATTTGTTAGAAATAAATATTAAATAATAAAATCATGCGAAATGGATTAATTATCAAAAGAAATAATTAAATTTACCTTCAAACTGTGCTGAAAAACGGATGAGATGAGCATACACGTGTTCACATGTTTAGAACAGCACAACTTGACAGGCCAAAGAATAGATAAATAGCTGCCAAAATGGACGACGAAATCTTTGACAATTAATCATATTAAAAAAAAAAAGAGGAAAAAAAAAATTTTTATAAATTAAATTATTCTAACTTTAAAAAATAATTTAGAATAATTTTTTATTTTTCTTTTAATTAATTTTTCATTATTTAAAAAAAAAAATTAAATCCAGATGTCTATTAAAAATTAGTATTTTCTTTTTTCAAAGCAATAAAATTATTTTAAAAACAAAATTAATTAAAAAAAATTCTTTCATCCTTAATTTTAAAGTTAAAATAATTTATTATTTAAATTTTATTTTTCATATGGATTTTGTTATCTGAGATGACGTTTCCTAATTCTGTCATTAGCGGTCTATGAAAATAAATTTTCAATAAATCTGATATAAAATTTGCAATTTTTTTTCTTTTTAAAAATTATTTATTTTAATTATTAATTTATTTTGTTTTTAATTTTATTTTTTATATTTCCACATGAATATAAAACTTAATTTTCATATTATATGATATGACATTTCTATTTTTAATCTTTTTTTATTTTATAAAAAAACACTCACACTTTTTTTTCATTCACACTAGCAGTAAGACTTGGACGATATTCGTTATTAATATAATTGAATAAATCAATTCAATAAACCCTCAGCAGCCGAGAGGAAAATTATATATATATATATATATATAATTATTTCAATTCTGAAACCACTTGTTATTAAGAGAATATATATACCATGGTATATATATATATATAGAACGACCCCCGTTGTCATCGGTATAATATAATTGAATAAATCAATTCAATAAACCCTCAGCATCCGAGAGGAAAATTATATATATATATATATAAAGACCTTACACATGACCTCTCAGCCAACAACATTTGGTAATAATTTAATCTTTCAGCTTCTTTCACTGGCGGTTATCGCTTTATTTTTTTCTTACGGGTCTCGTTTTTATTCTCAATTTCCACAATAATCTTTCCTTACACTCTAATCTATTCTGGTTGCTGTCTTCGATTATAAAATCCATCCATCTTCCATGCCACCTAATCTAACATTCCTTGCCCCCCTTTTCTCTCATCATTTAATGACGAAATCTTTCCTGAACCTTTTTTTGACGACTCCAGGTTGATGCAACCAGGTACAGTAAGGGACAATATTAAGTCCCATCGATGCCTTTGTCCCCCCTCGAAACCGACATAGGCGCCCTAGCGCATCCGGCTTTTTTTTTTGAAATTTCATAATTTTTAAATAATTTAAAAGAGTTAAGAGAAAATTAGTTGTGGTTGAACCAGAACAAAAACGATTTATTGATATGAATGCAAAACAGCAACCGAAAAACAAAAACATATATAAACATATTTATATATTCTTTGATCACTGTATATGAAATACATAATAATATGCGAATTATGCGGTATTTTGACAATAATAAATTCATTTTTTTTTTATGTTATATGAATATATATAGAGAAAGTATTGATTCATGTCAAAAATGATGTCGAGATTTTGATGGATCTCACGTTTGAGGTCCCCTGAATCCAAAAAGTGGTTTTCGCGAATGGTCTGTCTGTGGGTGTGTGTGTGTGTGTGTGTGTTAATTTTAAGATGAAGGAATTGAGTAGAGGTTGAAATTTTATATTTAAGTTAAACACCCCCGGACCGAAAAATAAGTTAATTAAAATCGGCAAAGAGTACAGTCTACTGATGTACTATTTCAGTTTTTTTCGATTTTCTCAAAATTTGCTCCAACGATTTTTTAAATTCAAAAATCAATTACTTTTAGATGCTCTTTAAAATGTATATTCTCATTTTGCGATTGAAATCTTCTGAAGACCACTTTATCTTGTATTTCATAGGGAAGATAGGAGAAATGGTTGCCATGTAACAAAATATAAATATTTTCCCATACTTATAAATTTTACATCTGAATTATATGTTCCGTATGTCGGGAACTAAATATATTCGACAAAAAATCTGGTACAAACAGAACACAACTTTCGATTACCGAAGGTAAGAGAAAGTTGTGTGTATCACACCAGATTTTTATATAACAAATCACTTTTTTCCCATTCATACACCCATACACACAGTCTTTTCGGCAACTTAGGCCAGGGCCTAAGGGGATGGGAGGGGGGTGCCTGTGCCCCGGGCGGCAGATATCAGGGGGGCGGCAATTACAGAAAGATTTCCTAAAAAAAAAAGGTAAAATGATATGAAAATTTTAAGGAGGGGGCGGCAAATTGAATTTTGCCCTCCCTAAAAAATCTCCTAGTTCCGGCCCTGACTTAGGCCATATAAGACTTTAGTAAATAACCGTTATTTAAGAATATATATATATATATCGGTGTCCAGGCATTCTATTTAAGCCATTTGGTATCCAAAGGGCTTAAATAAAATCATGGGATCCGAACCCCCGACCCTTGGTATACAAGGCAGGCGCGCTACCAACTACGCCAAGCCCGGGGGCTTACTACAGTATATTAATATTTCTTTTCTTTTTTTTACTAAATTACACAAGAAACCGCCACAAATGGGGTATAAATTTAGCAAAAATTTATTAATTTTTATATAAAAAAAAAAAAAAAAAAAATGGAATCGTAAATGATTGATTAGCAAATCGTTGAAACCTGTTGAGGGCGTTAATAAATAGATAGAGGCATAATCTCTGTATATTAAACAGACAGACTCCTTTGCTAATTAGCCGGCCGGTAGCTAATTATGAAAGTGCAGTTTACGCAAACGGGCATGCAACGGCATTCCGTCGACGATGCCTGCGGACACTGGCCAAGGCCCAGCGAAAGGCAAATATTAAATAGATGGGATCTGCATCCCCTCCATGTCTATGGAGCAATCATAGATAGGCTGCCTATAGGGTATAAATAGAAGCCCTGAGCTCATTTATGTTCTCCGAATTTACCTAAAAAATTCTATCTGCCAATTGACATTTCATAAAAATAGAGTATATTTTAAGCTAGAGGGTGTGTGTTATTTCTGTCCCTATACAAGTGCCATCCTCAGTGCATATATGAATTTTTTGAGAGAGATTGTCAATATTATAAAAAAATTTGAGAAAAATTGAGCCATGCAGCCATGTACCATGCGCTCAATTTTTCTCAAATTTTTTTATAATATTGACAATCTCTCTCAAAAAATTCATATATGCACTGAGGATGGCACTTGTATAGGGACAGAAATATTTGCAATAAATTGAAGTGGTGAGAGAGAAAAAGGAAGCTGTTTTTTTTTCTCCTTATCGTCCAAATTAAATTGAAATATAAAACCAAGATAAAAATTTATTTTCGCTAAATTTTCAAATAATCTTAAAATCTTAAAATTCTTTATATTCAGGGATGAAGATTATTTTAATTAGACCTCTAAGAGCCGCAGTTACTTCATCAAATCACTGAATATGGAAAAAAAAAACAAAAATGTATATACGTTGAATATATTGCTCTATTTCTGTTGCCATTGTCAATTTGTGGTAAGAAAGAGAAGAAAGCGAACAGATTTTTATTTATTAAAATATTTATTTATTCTATAGGCGATCGATTTCGTCACGTGGACACCGTCAGGCCAGCGTTATTAAAGTATAATATATATATATATATATTTATCATTGATGGAATTTTGATCATTGAATAAAATTTAGATTACAAGAGAATTAAATCGACGAGAGAAGATTTTAATAAATAAAAATCTGTTTGCTTTCTTCTCTTTCTTACCTCAAAAATGTATATCTTTTATCAATTTTATATATATATATATATATATATTACAAAAAATTGTAATGTTGACTATAAATGATTAAGTTTAAAATAAATTAAACATAGGCCTATGTTTATTTTTAAAGGTCCTGACGATGATGAAAAATCGAAACTGATATTTGCAAAGCAGTCGATCCATGAAACAGTTAATAAAAAATTAAAAAAATTTTATGAAAATTCATTTAATTTCACACTCACCGAACAAACAGTGATTTGATGAAGTTGGAAAAATCTGTAGCTCGTTGTCGTTTGAAGCTTGTAGTCGCGTGTTGTCGCACGCTTGTAGTGGACGAGCTTCAATTAATTCCCACACATTGGAATCTGTAACAGGTTTACGTTTATTGCCGTTCTTGTAGCGTTAACGCTTCCAGTGGGCGACCAGCCTTCATAAAACTAAATAAAAATAATACAAGAAATATAATAATTATCAAGTAAATATATAAAACTTTGAGAATAATTAGAAAACTTAATTGATTCATCGTTTAGGAGATGCAACCCTTTCCTAGGGCACTAGTCAGGAGATATAATAATTCAAAATGAAGGTGAACTAGTAAAGAGATAGAACCCTTTCCCTTTAAATTATTCTATTCCTTATTATTGCTACTATTGATATAATCAGGTATTTTCTTGGAGTTGCCTATTAATTAAGAATCGGAATTGATATGGCCTCAAATGTCGAGAAAAGAACCAAAATAGGGAATTTGAATCAACATATAAAATTTTCTTTCTCATCTCTTCCTGTTTATATTAGGGCTATTATCAAATTTTTTGATTTAATATTAGGCAAGACGTTCATTATTAAAGAGTGAAAGTTTAAGTGGCTTAATCAGGATGATTAGGAATTTGATTATAATGATTTAATAATAAACGAGAGTTACAGTTATTTAATTATTATCTTTTTTTTTTTTTTTTGTTTTCCTGTTGAATTATTTTTTTTTTATCTCATAGAAGTTTATTATTATTAAAATAAGTTATTGCAAATTTTTTCTCAAAACTTGAGGTGAGGGATTGCGCTAGGTTCCGTCTTTGGAGAATTATTTTGCAAATATTTAAGGTTCTTATTTACAAATGATGCACGTACAATCTTTGGGACTGCAAAGATCCTAATTTTGGCTTTTCTTGCCTAAACAAACTGTACAAAATTAAACAAACTTTTGGCCAAATTTGAGTACCTATTTGTAAGTAAAATTTAAGAAAAAAAAGGTTTGAATTATTATTATTCAAATATTTTAGATATAAAGAATGGGCAAAGCAGCTAGTTTATATTTAAATTTGTTGTCAAACCAGGGCCGATGTTTCGGTCGCCATCTTGAGGGCTACAAATGTTGAATAAACGGCTCTTCGTCATTTGTAGCCCTCAAGATGGTCCCATATGCGACCGAAACGTCGGCCCTTAAATATAAACTAGCTGAATCTTTATATCTATTTGTATATCAACATTCAGCTATATACCTCCTTCAAAAAAATATTTTTATTATCATTTAAAATGTATATTATGATTCCTGTTAATTTACACGAATGATTTCGTGCACGCAGACTGGCTTTCCTCAAATTCAACAGATCCCAGACTATACAAGGGTCATCTAACTCGTGGACGAACGACAGGAAATTCTAAATACTTTTTGTCAGAACAGTGGAACATCGTTCGTTTTAGTGTCAAACCTGAGAGGTTATGGTTGTAACTTTCATGGGAATAATCCTCAATGCAAATATAGGTTAAGAAAATCATATAACCAAATATTTATTAATTTAAATAAGCGAAAAAGGTAGCTACCGCTGGGAGTCCCACCACGGATCTGTCGATTTCTATTTAAATTAATAAATATTTTTCAAAACAAAATGATCTATACGCAGTTAAGCAGTTTTTATTCTGCCCGATCTAAGAAAAAGAAATCTCTATTCTAAATTATTATAAAACAAAATTTATCTAACAATTTTAGAGACATAATTTATTGTTAATTGCCAATTCTTTAACGCATGTTTTATTCATTATTCAATTTTCTCTACACCTTCCACGATTCCTTGCAAATTGTTAAAGCTCAATGGGAAAAAAATGCTTTTAGAAAACGAAAGTGCGTTTCTTCTAAGAACAATTATTTTCAACTGGTTGACAGTGATCGATCGAATCGGGTGTTTCAGGTAGAGCTAGCTAGGTAAGGGAAGCATGTCTTTTTATTTTATTTTTGTGTTTCCAGGCACCTGCTAGCTACAAATTCAATTATGGTGTTAAGGACCCTCACACAGGTGATCTCAAGAGTCAATGGGAGCAACGGGAAGGCGACGTAGTCAAAGGGTCATATTCCCTAGTGGAGCCCGATGGCTCCATTAGAACTGTCGACTACACTGCGGACAAACATAGCGGATTTAATGCTGTAGTCAGTAAAACAGGGCCTAATGTCCATCCGGCTCCTTCCGGGCATAAACACCAGCATTCAGAGAATGGGGGATATTCGCATCATCTGTCAGGTAACTCGCCCATTCATCATTTATTATTATATAAGCATCAATTTATTAAATATAGCCTAAATAAAATAAGTAAAAACAATCTCTGTTTCGTGGGATATGCTGTGTTACTGACAGAATTTTCATATTATGTTACAAACACCCCTTCTAGAGGAATAGAAATTTTGTTCAGCAGAAAATTTTAAAGTAATAAGATATTTTGTTTGAAATGAGATTAATCACAAAATTCACAAAACATTTATGTAGAATTCTATCTAGAAATCTTGGAATTTTTGCGACTAGTTTACAGTGGAATGAGGATGATAATATCAGTCAGTATAATGGACAGTAATAGTAAGAGAAAATACCATACAAGACTCAAGAGGAAGAAGATGTGCCAATAGATGCCTACGAACAAAGGTGTGTGTCTACGTGCACAAAAGCACCTCGGAGATTCCGGTAGGAATTGCAAATCGGAGGGTATTTTCAGAAATATTTTATTTTAAGATATATTTTCTTTGGCTGGAGACTGTCCATATTATTTGTGCTGGGTAGGTAGCCAGGATTAGAAATAAAACACAATTTTATTTTAATCTGCTTATTTCAATCTGCCCCTTCCTCAGGACTGATTAGCACCCGAATCGTCGACGAGCAGATTGAAATAAAATTGTGTTTTATTTCTAATCCTGGCTACCTACCCAGCACCATTAATATATTTTATTTTAATATGTTTGGGACTAAAGCACCCCATACACGCCGTACTTTGTGGTACGGGCGGCTCGCTTTCAAAAGGGACAAATCCGCAAGTGTGTGGGCTCTCACGAGCCGAGCCGGGACAGATCCGTCTGGGCCTTCTGTCCGGCACGGTTCGGGAGCAAATCCGCACGTGTGTGGGCTCTCACGGATTGGGCTCGTTCTATTTTATTTTATTTTTATCTCGACTCTGCTCGTGAGAGCCCACACACTTGCAGATTCGACTCCATTATAGGCGAGCCGTGTCGGGCTCGCGAGCTAGGCTCATACGCGTGTGTGGTTTTTGAAAAATCACCGGATCCAGCTCGCTTACCAAAATACGGCGTGTATGGGGCGCTTAACACATATTTAAAAAAAAATTACCTCTGAACTTTTCCTGCATTTTCTATTAAACCTCCTGAGCTATTAAAATGTTAAAATCTAGATTAATAAATTTTCTTGAAAGTAAAATTAACACAAGCGTTAATAATAAAAAAAAAAAAAATTTATCAAATTACCACTAATTATATTTTAGAAATTTTATTTACTTTTAATAAAATTTTCATTGTTAACCAACCGTAACAAAATAAAATTTATGTTTAATTAATTCAAAAACACTCACTTAACTGTCACACTAATTAATTCAATTATAATTTTCATTTTTTTTTTTTACTTTTAAATATGTAATTTAATTAACATAATTTTATAGGATAATCAATGGCATTGATTTTGGTAAACTTGAGAGACGCCCCCAAGGGCGATAATTAAATTATAGGCCTGATGAAGTCTATTTTTGGATAGTTTACCCATACTGTGGGGGGGGGGTTTAATGAATTGTGGGGGGGGGGGGGTTTTAGAAAAAAAAAAAGATTTGGGGGGGGGGGCCCCCCCCCCCCCCCCCCCCCCCCCACTGTGGGCCTTTATAAACATAAGGCTGGTTTTCCAGTGGAAGTGTAACTAAAGAATTTTAAAAAAGATTATTAGAAAATTTAGCGAAAATAAATAAATTTAGACATTTTGGTATCTTGATTTTATATTTCAATTTAATTAATTATTAAAATTATATGGATTTGTTTTATTTATTGGTTAGAAATTTATATGATATTTTATGTAAAATGTAGCGCGAAGTAGCGTATAGAGGAGTGCAGTGGACGACCCTTGTCGCATGCAGTGGCAGCGACTTCGAAGCGGTCGCGCGTTTACGCTTCCAGTGGACGACCAGCCTAAAAGCTACGAAAATCTAAAAATTTCTAAAACAAAAAATGGCTTGTGTTTCTAATTTCACCCCTTTTGGGTCTTAAGGCCCCCATACACGTAAAGGGCTCCTTGAGGATTTCCTCGAGGAAAATATTATTGAATTTAAATCAGGATTTTTTGGCCTCGAGGCCGCTACCACACACGTTGAGGATTTCCTGAGGTTACTATTCAGGCCGGGCCTTGAGGAAAATCCGACAGTGTATGGGGGCCTTTAGATACTGGGCTATTATTTTTTATTCATATAATTAGCTCGAAAATCAAAGTCAAGTAGTTTATCCGAGGTATAACGAATTAACTGAGGGGGGGATAACAACCGGAAAAGGTATTATCAAAGGGCGGATGACATGACTGGCGCAATTAGATTTTAAATATTCAAATATAGTTTGTTTTTTTTTTATTTAATAAAATATTAAAGTTGGCTGATTTAATCTATGATCTAATTTAATAAGAAGCAATGATATAACAGCGTTGATTTGTTGGAATGTAGTATGAAAATTAGGTTTGTAATCTCATTAGTCAGATATTCAGGTTTGTGTTAGGAGTTATTCTATTAAAATAGTTAAAAATGGTGAAAACCAATTAAATTGGAATACTAATTTAATTATTAAAATATATAGCGAATTTTATGTTAGTTGTATTAATAAATAGACGGAGCGGCATAAATGTGTTTTTTAGTTTCTCCTACCTTCCAATTAGAGATTCTCGTGGATGGATGGCGATCACGATTTGTCCGAGCTAATTCTTTATGCTAATCTGCTCTCGACGGCCTCGATCTGAAATATCAACAATTGAAATTGATTATTACGAGGGAAGTTTTTGTGTATTGTTATGTAATTGAGTTTGCTAGCAGCAGAGGGCAGTTTATGCTCTATTTTCATATTTAGTGTCCGTCTTCTATAACACACGCCTGCGTTTTTCCAATTGTTTCAAGTTTAGTGGCTTAACTTTATAATTTTGGGTGTGCTAAATCCAAATATGGCCATGGTTTTTTTTACATCACGTAAAGTAAACAAAGAAAAATGAAGGGAAATAATGCAATTTCATAAATGTTGAATGGAACTCAAACTTTATTTATTTTTATTTCTTGAAAAAAATCACATAGCAAATTCAACATCATTATTATGACCAATGTGTGGGTTTTTTCGTCTTCGTAATGCCTCATTCCGCTCTTTTTGAAACTCCTTTTACGCCTTTCTAGTTTGAAGTTTTTGTCCGGGAACTATTTCTTCAGCATCCAACAGTAGTCAACAATCATATTAATGTAGCATCGTCCTTGATACCTCCTTTCTATTTCTTTCATGTTTTGTGATACCTTTCACCCTCTTCCTAACTCAGAACTTGGAAGGAATTTTTGGGAAGTACTCAAGATAGGAATTCAGGAAGTGAAGTTTTCAACTCATCGAACAACCCAAAGTTTTCAGTTTAGTCAACATAATCTGAACAATGAACATGAAGCTAGGGTCCTTACGATTTCCTAGAAACTTGGTTACTAGCCAGGCTACCTAACGGCCCACGAACATGCTCAATCTGACTGCTCATATTCCTCTAGCGAAAATCAGTTTGATTTTAGAAAACATTTATGTAAGTATTTACTCCTGAAGGGAAAATCGTATGGTAAGTATAATTTGTACAAAAACTGTACGTAATGGAATTTTTCCACTATTTTTCCTAAATTTAGCACTCGAAAATGCATAAGAATCATCCTTTAGATTTCAAACAATTTTTACATCGCAGGCCTGTGTAATCTCTTACCTGCTAAGAATTTGTGGGAGGGGATATTACATTCTTCCAAAATTCTTTTGGATACTGGAAATCCTCATTGTTTAAACTTGAATATCTTCCCCTATGGGAGAATTCATAATTCAAGAAAGTAACAAAAATAATATTCCTGAAGGAAAAACTTGATATCGAAATTATGATAAGTTGATCAGACCCCATTAAAAACATTGAGCTTTAATATTTTGTTTCTTTCCTTAGGTAATCTTCAATCAATTAACCTCTCCGGTTACAAATCAATTGGCGGTCAAGCAACGTTATCAAACCATAAACCTCTTTCGATATCTTCGCCATCAACATCGGAGAATTACAAGGGAGTGAGCTCTTATGCTGGACTTGGACTCGACACAAAAAATCTAGAGACATATGACACTTTTGATGCCTACCAAGGATTGGATAATTCTTATAAAAAAGGAACTGGAGTGTCTTTTACGAATATTGCCAAATTTCAAGATTCTGAATTGGATACCAAAAAGCTCAAGTTAAGGCCGACCTTAAAGCCATTCTATGGACCTGATTCGTTGCCCTTGACTTTTAAAGGTGAGAAAAATAAAGAAATTAATTCCAACACTACGCATACTTAATTGTTAATTTTTAGAGAGATAGAATGGGTATTCAGTAAAGGACTCGTTGATTTTAAAATTAAAAAAAAAAAAAAAAAAACAGATAGAAAAATGAAACAAAAGACCCAGACAGCTTGGAAAATTAGTAATATTGCAGCAATATTCACAATATTGCAGCAATGTTGTTGCAAAATTGCAGCTCAAACAGCAATATTACTGCAATTTTGCAAAAAGGCGGACAGTCCGCCTAGCTTGGAATATTGCCGCAATGTTTTTGCAATATTCCTGCAATATTGGCAATTAATGCAAGATTCGCGATATTTCTGCTTTTTGCTGTAATATTTCAAGCTGTCTGGGGATATATTATATTTATTTTGAAAAGAGGCAAAATAAGAATATGATTATCAATCAGAAACGTTGTAACAGATACGGATTTTTGAACTTCTATCACTCAATTCGCAATCTCCGGTCAAGTTATTGATAGATTCATTTTAAAACAAGAATTATGTCAGTATTAATTGGCTGGCAAGTGCACCCTACCCGCCGAAGGTTTGCATCAGGGACACCTGATACTGCAAAATTCATCCCTAATATAAAAGTTTCGAAATTAGTTACGGTTAAGTCTTGACCCTCTTCTTTTGTTAAGCCAAACTCGCTCTGGGCCCTATAGGTGCTATATATTGGAATTACACTGTACAGTGAGCGCCACAATAAAGTCCCCACCTGGACAGCCGTTAAGTATATGGTATATAGTGAAATAATTTTAATGACCGAAAAGGTAAAATAAAATCTGGTACAGATGAAAAATGAAAATTCTACTAGAGAAGAAAAAAAAAGGTATAATCGATTATTTTTCTCATAATCGATAATCGATAATCGAAATAATCGATTATTTTTTCATGATCGAACACCCCTAGTTCACATGTGCGTTCGGCTAAACATTCTGTTGGTCAACAAACTTCAAAAGTAGTTAGTTTTTTTTTTTTTTTTAAGTTTATTCAAATAAAAAAAAATATTTACTTTTTTTTATTAAATCAAATAAAGAAAAAAAAATTGACTTTCATTCAAAATAAAATAGGTCATATCTTTATTTTCTCTAAAGTGTTTTGATTTATATGTCTTGTACGAATGAAACACTTTCTGATAGGTGAAAATCTAATTGACTATACCAAACACAATAATCCTAGTTCATAAAATAAGTGTAAAAAATTTGGGCTTAGAAGACGCTCAAAGATAAGCATCTAGGGGTATTTGGTAAGGGATAAAATAAAAAGACTGAGATTTTTTAGGGGGGAGGGGCAAAATTTAATTTGCCGCCCCCTCTTTAAAATTTTCCCTGATCTCAAAAATTTTTCTGCGAAAAATTTGTTTTTCGCGGAACAAAAAAAAATATTTTTCCTTTTTTTTAGAGACGCTAAATTTTTGCCACCCGCGGAACCAATGTATCTTTCTTTAATTGCCGCCCCCTGATATCTGCCGCCCGGGGCACATGCACCCACTGCCCCCCCCCCTAGATCCGGCCCTGATTAAACAAATAGAGTAAAAATGTGTAGTTTAATGTGTCTTCGTGCACGAAAGCACCTCGGGTAAATAAACGGGGATCCCTATATGAATTTCAAAAATTTCTAATTTATCGGCGGAAACTAGATATATCTCGACACCAAAAATCTGGTATGTGTAACAAGCACAGTACACAACTTTTTCTTGCCGAAGGGTAGTAACCAGTCACACCAGATTTTTATTTTCTTTTTTTTTTTCAAAATCGCTCTTTATTAAAATTTATAATTTTTAGATATGGACACAAAAAATCTGGAGTGTCAGGCACAGAACACTTTCCTAAGGCAAGAGAGTGTTGTGTGCTGTGTAACCAGTCACGCCAGATGTTTATTTTAATTAAGAAGTATTAGCTATCATGTAAAGAAATTTTTTAACTAGATCCTTTTTTTTTCGATAACATTCTCTAGCATAATTCATAAAAAGCTGTTTCAGACTCTAAATTGAGTTTTTGAGCCTTTAATTCCCAAATTGATATTATTAATAATCGTTTCTTACTTTCTTCGGACATGATTTAGAAAAAAATAAATGAATTTGCATTTCTTTTTTTTTTTATATTTATAAAAGAGCAGATGTTTTATAATTTCTGCATGGTTTTCAGTCATTTCTTAGAGTCACAACTAAAATTACTTAAAACTTTTTTTTTTTGAAAGTGTTAGAAAAAAGAAAAGGTGTTTTTTTTGTTCCCCTTATGTAGAGAAAGATTATTAGAAAGTCATTCAATCCTCTTAAAAAGGATTCCTATTATAGAGTAGAGTTATAGTGTAATAGCAATAAAATTAAATACTTTTTCTTTTTATTGATAACTGGGTACCACCAGGGACGTACGTGTCTCTTTTGTTATGATAATTTCTTTCTATTCCTGATTATTTTGAAATTTCACACAACTAAACCTAAATAGAAATACTTTGGTAAACATGAAACCACGCTAGGGTCAGGGCCGGATCTATGGGGGGGGGGGGGGTCGTTTTGCCACTTTTTTCGGAGCGAAATGTAATACCCGGCAAAAGTGGCCCACCCACATGGACAGTACAGATTTAAATTTTTTTTCAAATCGGACAATATCTTGTTACTTCAAAGCTTTGAAATTTCGTCTGAAAATCCCAAAATTGTCATTAAATTTAGTTGGGTTTTAGAGCGAGCATATTTTTGGGTAACGAGATGTGACTTGCGATGAAAACTGACATTCTGGCCTCAAAATGCTTCTGGAAGGGCCAGAGATGCCTCCTCTGGGGCCGAAAACGGAGCAAGGCTAGAATGTCAGTTTTCATCGCAGGTCACATCTCGTTATCCAAAAATATGGTCGCTTTATAACCCAACTAAATTTAATGACAATTTTGGCATTTTCAGTCGAAATTTCAAAGCTCCAAGATATAAAAATTCACACAGTAGAAATTGTAGTAAGGAAGAAAGAAAAGAGCGATTGCAGCTAAGTTTATTTCGTTTATTTATCGCTTCAAGCCGACGTTTCGGTCAGATATACGACCATCATCAGGGCTGAAGCGTGTCAACAAAATTCCTCAAAATGTCGAATGGCACAATTGTGTGAAATATTTTCTGCCATTTTATAAGGACCTGCGAGTCAAGGTTAGATTCATAGATCAATCTAACAAAATAGGAAAAGTGGTCCACAAAAACAAAATGAAATTAGCAGGCGCGAATTTAGGCATTTGCCGCCTCTAGGCAGTGGACTCTTTTGCCGCCCCCTCCCCTTCAACCACCCCAAAGACCAAAACGCCAAATACCCTAAAACGTGGACTTCTGATTACCTATACCTTTTCAATCAAATACTTTTCTATTTGAAAACAAAAATTATATGTATGTAAATAAGCAGGTTTTTTTCACAAATTTTAGCGCGTGCCCAATTTTGCTTAACTATATTATGCAAAATTTATAAATATATTCGTATTTGAAATCCTCCCCCCCCCCCCCCCTCTAAGAAACAAGAATTTGTGATGGATATATGCTTAGGCCCGTGATGCGACTAGTTTTTAATAAAAATATTTAAATTTGATTATTTTTTATTTGAATTGATTTTTCAGGATTCACCGCTTCTCATAAACCTTCGAAGCAATCAGAAAATGGACCGATACTATTCCCAGAGAATCCAGAAGATCAAACGGAAGCTACCGAGACAATCACTCCGTCACCTGCAGCACGTGCTCAAGAAATACGAGGCCAACAACAACAATTTGAACAACAACAAAAATCAGTGGGTCTATATCGACAGATACTAAAAGCAAATGCAGCAAAACCCGAACAATATGGGAGTCTTCATCCATATGCTTCGGCGTATCGGCAACAAGTGGCGTTAGCCCCTCCGCCGCCACCGCCACCGAACAATCGGCATTTTCGACCTGTCCGTCAAAAAGGACCATTTCGACGACACCTTGATACTGAATTGAAAGCGCCGCCGCCGCCTCCATCATTCCGTACATCACACAACAACAACAACACCTGAACCACCAATGATTAGTATTCCGCCACAAATCCAGGCAGCAGCTGCAGCTGCTAAAGCCGCAGCTATGGCACAAGCTGCAGCATCGACACAACCAAAGGCAGCGATTGCTTTGCCTCCTAGTTCGTTAGATGATGTTCCTCCTAATCACCGGCCAAATCATAGTAGATCAAAACGACTCTAAAATTGTAACAAGAGGAGACAGAAAAGTACATAGAAAATCGGGATGGGTGATACATAATTAAAAACTCATTACATCTTTTCTATTATCACCCTTAAAACAGATTCTCAATGTACGGGATGTTGTCTTGCCATGATAACTTGATAATAAAAATACAGGTTGTCCAACAAAAAAAAGATTCTCTAATTTTAAAATTCAATAACTCGAAAACAAAGAATGAAACAAAAAGTATGTTTACTTTAAAAACTGCTACTTAATCCAGACAGCTTGGAATATTGCAGAAATATCGCGAATCTTGCATAAATTGCCAATATTGCAGGAATATTGCAATATTACAAATCTTGCAAAATATTGACAACATACCTGCAATAATGCAGCGGCAATATTCCTATGTCCGCCTTTTTGCAACATTGCAATAATATTGTGACAATATTGCTGTAATGCTGCTGTTTGAGTTTAAATATTGTCAATATTGAGCAAGATTGCTGCAATTTACTGTGATATTCCAACTGTCTGGGAAGTTACATATAAATTTTACCAACCAATAAACTGGGATGGAGTCGCTATAAAGTGCTTACAATAGTTTTCGAATTAGAATCTTTAGAAATCGAAAACTTCGCGTCTTGTTGTTGTCGTAGAAATCTGATTCTGATTTCTGTATCTAAAATTTCAAAATTAGCAAACTTTTGTTTCACTTTTCTGCTTTTGAGTTCTTTAATTTTTGGTGATCACTTTTTGCAAAGGAAAAAATAAAAGTTTTGACGGTATTTTTGTCAAAATCTTAAGATAAGAAGGCAGAACTCTAAGCATATGTAAATTAATAGAGTGTTCTGTAATTGTATATAATAAAACAAAATCAAATTTCCTATCTGACCACCACAAAAGTGGTTCCCATCGCGAGAAATGATTGGCCTTTATCCATTAATAAAAGCTTAACGTCGACGATGATCTCCACGAGGGGATGACACACCATGTATCCATTCTTAAAGAAGAAATTTCTCAATAAATATTGTCAAATTCCCATTGAACTGAGTGTTTCAAAAAGAATATACTTATTTCGATTGCATATATTTATTAAACTTTAAGACATACGAATATGAGACTTTACAAACCCTTCAAGTTCAGATTACAGATGTTCAATATGTCCTCCATCAGCGATATGAACAATATCACATCGATACTCAAATTCCCCTCATACTCGGCATGTCTGCACGAAGACCACTTCATTTTTCAACAAGACCCCTCACTGGAGTCGCCAAGTGAATGAAATCGTTGGATTGGTCGTCAAGGAGCTGGCGACTTAGCATGTCTCAGCTGGGCTCCACGGTCACCGGATTTGACACCCTGTGACTTCTTCCTGTGGGGTTTCGTTAAAGACAACATTTATGTACCACCACTCCCACAGAACCTTGAAGGACCGGATCCGTACTGCTTAGTGACCAAGGACATACTTGCCCGAATATGGGAGGAATTTGAGTATCAATGTGATATTGTTCGTATCGCTGATGGAGGACATATTGAATATCTGTAATCTGAACTTGAGGGGTTTGTAACGTTTCATATGTCTTAAAGTTTAATAAATATATGCATTCGAAATAAGTATACCTTGAACTAACGATTTATTTGTACTCAAAGAGCAGGATCACGATCATTTTGGATTTAAATCCCTCTGATTCAGAATTTCGGATAAGGATTAAAATCCACCAGATAAGAAGAAAGATTTTGGATTTGAAATCCAAATTCTTCCGGATCTAGGATCGGAACCAAATCCTTTTCCAAGTGGATTTGAAAATTCTTAAAATATTATTGACATGGACGAACGTTCTCAAATTTGAATGTTCGATGACAATATTAGTCAAGAATATTTTATTAATTTGAAGGTGCAATAATATTTTTATTAAAAAACTCGGCCAGTCATCAAATGGGACCAACACCCAAGAGGTTCTTGGGAATCGCTGATCTAAAAGGTCTATACTATTAGAAATTAGAAATGTTTAATTGTATAATATATGTGATACTGTCAACAAAAAATCTATTCCTTGTTTTGTTTTTATGATGCTTGAGGTGCACATTGGCGCTTCTTTCTCTGTGTTCTCAGTGTGCATGCATCTAGCCTTAAGGTGCGCGTCTCAAAGTGCTGATTTTTGCCACAATTTTGAAGCTATTTAAAATATCTACAACTATATAGAAGCCCTTTTTTTGATTTTCGAAAAAAAAATTCGGTCTATATCTTATAGATAATTAAATTAGTAATCATTGTGTTAAAGAATAATTAATTTCTTGCCTTTAATTAATTAGCGGGAACCTTTCAAATGAAATGCTTGTTTCCCTATGGGCAGAACTAACGCCATCTCTTGCCGCCTAGAGTAACTAACTTATGAATCGGCTATTAACGGTTTTTCGAGACGCGCATCTTAAAAGAATATCAATGTTCTTGGAATGCAATCGGTGATCGGTTAAACAAATATGACGATGCGTTTTTCTTAAGATCACCCTCTCCGTTGTTTATATGTTTTAATTTATTTATATGTACTTGTTAATGTTTAGAGATTATTTATATTTTTTTTTTTATTTTCTCAAATTTTGCTATTTATTTAACTTTACCAAAGATTTCTTGTTGACTAAAATTTTATATAATAAATAATTTTCCTTATTTTGCGTGCAATATATATTTCTAGTGTTTTTTTTTTTTTGTTATTATTGTTAGTTTTTGTTATTTTTTTAAAATAAATAAATATTTTTATCTATCTTTCGATTATTTTTTAGCCCAAGTTTTCCTTTTGGTTTTAAAAATATAATTATATTCTTGAAAAAAAAAAAAAAAAATATTTGGTTAAGGATCACTTCCAAGGATTCAATCAAAAATTTAGAAATTTGGCGTTAATCAAAAAATGTCGACATTTTGGACTTTGTTTTATTTAAATTGTATTAAATTGATTAAAATGATATAGATTTATGTTAACTTTACTTGGAAATGTGCTTCATATTGAAGTTTAAAATTACGGTATCGTTAAGATAGATTAGAATAGGTCTTTTTAAAAAGAAACAAAATGTTCCACTTTTTTGCACCTCAATGTATTTAGACTTTTCTATTATGGGGTAAGCGACCCATGTCCTAAGAGAATCGAGCCTGGGGTCTTGAGCCTAGACTGGACATCAGTGTTTCCTTTGCGCAAGGATCCTCCCTTGAATCCTTGAATGTGCGCTAATTAATTGACACCCGGAAGCATTAAGAGAAAATAATGAAAATATTGACTACCCTCGAGGTGCCTTTTTCTAAGCAAACCAGAATCAAAAAAAAATATAATCGTTATGATTTACGATTTATCGTAGCGTGTAAACACCTGCCTTTAGTTAGCGCTAAACAATGCTTAACTCGTGCGGTGCAACTGGGCATTAGACTTTTGCTATAATATTTGGGGGGGGGGGGGGCAGGGGGGGCATTCCCCCCAAGGCCTCTTGGTTTTTATAAAATTTTATATTATTCTAAATAAAATATTTCAAAATATATCTACGAGTTTACAAATTATATTAATACAAAATTAAACAATTAATTAAATTAAATATCTTTTAGCCAAATTTGAGTACCTATTTGTAAGTAAATTTTAAGAAAAAAAAAATGTTTGCCCTACCCCCTAAGAAAAAAATTTGCCCCTCCCCTAGAAAAAGTTAAAACGCCACTGGGAGCTCTGATGATTTAAATATTTTATACAAAATAAAAAGAAGTCATGAATGAAGACTCTCGTCCTTATTATATTTTGTATAAAGGCATTTTCTGTAGAACCGGATCCTTCTACATGGTGGGTTGATAACGGTGCTACAAGACATGTGACAAATAGTCCTTTATATTTCTCAGATTTTAAAAGATTTGACAGTCCAAGAGGTATAAAGTCAGCAGGCACAGAAACTCTAGCTGCAGTAGGTACAGGGACAATTCGAGTCAAACCAAAAGAAGAATTTTTGCTCACAGATGTGTGGTATGTTCCCAAATCTGTTTTCGGTATTAGCAGCTCAAGATAAAAACCCAAAAAGCGTATTTGAGTCAACAGTAAAAGAGTGCTGGCTTTCAAATCAGGGAAAGCAAATGCTATATGGAAAAATAGAACCTGGGGGCACACTATTCAAGGCAGAAATTGAACCAGTAATTCCAAAAGAGACTCCAGAGGTAAATGTTGTTGATATGTTACAGTTATACCACGAGAGGTGGGGCCATCAAGATAAAAGGCAAGTTAAAGCTAAATTGCAGAAAGGAGTTGCAAATAAAAGTTGCCAAAGAAGAAACGCAAGACAAATATTGCGAGCCTTGCATTTATAGAAAAGCTCACAGACTGCCATTTGGTCACAGAGAACAATCAACAAAACCTGGAGAGCTAATGTCAGCAGATGTTTTGAGGAATCCTACTCAAAATATAATAGTCCTAAGCTACCCCCCGAAAAGACTGGAGATCCTGGGTGCCATGGGACGTTTGACCCACCAACAAAGGAACATTAAAAAGGCCTGGCCGATAAAGTAAGTATTTATAAAAGCTGTTTTTCTTGTTTTTGCATGTCTTTGTTTAAGCAATAATTTTTTTAATTCTCTTAAAAACCCGGAAATTTTCAATTAATGATAAACTTTGAACCAGATTCTGGTTCTTTCTCTCTGACTGTATTCATAAAAGAGAGTGTAATGAAAAAAAAAAAAAAAAAAAATTATAATGATGAAATACCATTCATTGATCTTTATAAGTAGAAGTGTGCAGTATACTCCCTCATCAAGTTAAAAAAAAAATAAAATAAAATATAAAAAGTGAACGAATAGAATTGTATCAAGTGTTGACATCTTGTGTTCTACTTTCAAAAATCATTTTTATCTTCTTTAGAAAAGAGAGGGGGGGGATGGAGTATTTATATAACAGTGGACAAGATATTTATAATCCTGAGAGCAATTCGGGTTCAAGGCAAAAAAATCAGAACAAAAGAATCAAAAAAAATCAATATCAAATAACAAATCAACATGTAACATCGCCCCTGGGCCGAAGACAAAAAAAAACTCATCTCTTGTGCTAGGCAGAGTTGGGTTTTGCAGTTATTTACAAAAATCTCGGGTGCGCATGCGCGAACCCCTCGAGAAAGGAAACTCAAATAAAATTCAGAGCCGCAGACAGACTTGGCAGGTCCCGGGGGGGGGGGGGGGGGGATACTTAATAATACAGCCCCCCCACCTTAAAAGTTTTTTCTAATTTATAAAAGGCTATTGTGCCCTTCATGCCAACAATTTTTTACAGTTTTTGACACAATTTTTGAAACACAACTTATAATGTTTAGTTCCGGGTTGACCGAACCGGAGCTCGTTCGTTTTTTTTTTTTTTATAAAATTAGAAAAACTAAAAAAGTAAACTAACTAGTACCCGAATTTTCCCAAACACGAGACCTACCACAATTGCAATAAGTAGCCTATATACTTTAAATTTGAAAAAAATCAGCTTTTCGGGAACTAAAGTGCTTACAAACAAACAAATAAAGATACATCGCTCGTTTAATAGTATAAGATAAGATTTAAATAAAAAAAAGTTGTTTAAGAATTTGTCAAAATTCTCTAAACAAAGAGTTACCTTAATTTATCGAGGCCAGCCTTTTTGGGTCATATATATTCTAAAATTAATTTTCCATATGCTTGGTTCCTTATCAGAAAACTAAAAAAAAAAAATAAAAGCAAACTGAATTTAATTATCTGATATTAATTAATTAAACAAAATAATAAATATACTTACAAATGAATTGACAGTTGTAGGTTAGGTTGCCATATTCAATTGTTGAATTTCATTTTTTAATTATTTTATTAACATTTTGATTATATTATTCACCAAATAAAAAGAAAACAACAGCGTCAATGCTTTAAAACATGAAAAAATATAAGCTTTTAACCTGTTTTTTCGGGGGAGTTGGTTATTTGCAGTTATTTAGAACCTTTAGGACGACTAGTTATTTACAAGGTATTTACGCGTCAAATCCAAAAGGATCGCGATCCTGCCCAACCCTGCTGTAAACAATGTGTGAATTGGAGAATATAAGGATCAAACCAATGAGTTTTTTTTTTTTTTTGTGAATTGCACGATGTTTTTTGTTTTAATTAAATGCCTATCAATTAAATATAAATTGTCATTTAAGAAAAAAAATAATATTTTTTTTGTTTCTTATTATTAACCTTCACTTAATTCCAATTTTAATAAAATTCACGGTTATTAATTAACATATTCTATTTTATTAAGTAAGAGAAATCTCTATAATAATTTATATTGAACTTTTGAAGAAAAAAAAAAAAACCATTGCCTAAGGCATGCATAAGTAATAATAATTATAAAATCTTTTAACCCCTTATGACTTTTGGAGGGAGGGCATTACCTTTTTTGAAAATAAGCAAAACAACTCTCATTGCACTCTAATTGGCTTTTTTAAATAGGATCAATTATATAACTCTATTAATAATAAATAAATAAATAAATAAATGAATTACTAATATCAATCTATGATGCAATAATGCATAAAATAGATTAAATTAAACGGATTGCCAAATTAATGAATTAAAATTACTTAATTATATGCAGTTTTTTTTTTTTTTTTACAGGGAGACAATTTCCAATTATGAAATAATAGATTTAAAAAAAAAAAAGAAAAGAGATCTCAATCTTTTTGAGGATTTAAAAACAAATATTTGTCAAAAATCGCTTGAAGCGATGGAAAGTTCGTTTGAAAGAGTGAGTGAGAGAGAACTCACAAAAAAAAGACACTTTTTTTTTTTTAGCTCGGGTATTTGCAATCGAAACCTCGAGGCGATTGAAATGATCTTGACTGAATATCACAAGTTTTGAACGAAATTAGGTTTATTATTTATAAGACTAGTATATCGGTATCTAATCTAATCTACCTACGTTTGTTTGTCAGCGCATCAGTTCTCGAAAACGGCTTTTTGTCCCGCAATATTAGAATTTTTAATTTTCGGCATTCCGAAATTTAAAAAAAAAAAAGGTAAAATGGTATCCGGAAAATTTTTCCGCCGAACGGCAAAGATCTCTTCTTCTTCTGTCCTCGCCTTATGCGGGGTCGGCGAACCTCACTTTTTCCCTCCAACCCTATCATTCGTTTTTGCGACAGAGAAGGATAGAGCAGGCCGGCCCGTCGCACGGTCTGACGCCTGTTGAAAAGATAGATAGATAGATAGATAGGTAGTTTTATTAGGCTCTGAGGCATTTGCCTCCTAAAGCCTCAAAAAGTATTTACATTATGTTAACTAGGTCTCTCCCAATATAGTATCAACGCTCCTGCTCCTTTAAATGATATTTAAAAAGTTTGCTCTTAAATGTGCTTAATGTTCGCGAGCCCCTAATCTCGGATGGAATCGCGTTCCACAACCTAGCAGCTGCCACAGAAAAGGAGGTCCCAAATGTTGCCGTTCTATGTTGTGGCACCTGCAAGTCCAAATCGCCACCGCGCAAATTTCTAACTCTGGCAGAAGCCCTCAGGGTCAGCCTCTCACGCAGATATCCCGGTCTATCGCTCCCCAATAGACCAAAGACATAACACCCCATATAATATTCAGTTCTTTTGCCAAGTTTGAGCCAATTTAATTTGTTGTAATAGGGCGTTATGTGTTGGTCCAGGGGAACGTTAAAAATGAACCGAATGCAGGAGTTGAACACACACGTTCGAGAGTCCTTCTTCGCTCCCCAGTCATGTCGCTGGTGACGAGGCAACAGTAGTCAAAGTGAGGGACAATGAGAGAATTTACTATCATCTTCCTGATAGGCATAGGCAGGCAGTCTTTGCTTTTTTTTAGTTGGTATAGAATTTTATAAGCTTTCCTGGATACGCTCAGTATCTGGTCGTTCCAACTTAAAGTTTTATCAAAGATAACTCCCAGATTCCTGACCGTATCCGAGTACTCTAACTGCCTGCCATTTACCATTATTGATGGAATGTTAGCTAATTTGTTCACATATTTGCTACTCCCGAAGATGATAGATTTGGTCTTGTTTTGATTTATAATTAACTTTTTACTCACAGCCCATTCACATATTCTATTAACATCCTCGTTCACCCTGACCACTGTCGCCCCAAGACTCTCGATGGACCCTGAAAGATATATTTGCAGATCGTCTGCAAATAATTGATACCTGCAATGCCTGATTCAATGGCTGATATCCCCAATAAAGATAGAAAATAAAATAGGCCCCAACACCGAACCCTGTGGCACACCAGACTTCACCCGGAGCAACGCGGAACCAAGACCAGACGTGTCCACAACTTTTTGTTCCCGTTCTGCTAAATATGATGCTATCCATCGAGTCGCAGACTTTGAGAGGTTTAGCTTTGACAGCCTCTCCACCAAAAGTGCGTGATCCACCAGGTCGAACGCCTTACTAAAATCAAAAAGGACCATCACTGTTACTTGCCTTTTATCTATAGCAAAGGAACGTCGGCGACTCTGATAAGAGCAGATTGGGTACTGTGATTGCGTCTATATCCCGACTGATAAGGGTCTAATAGTCTTGAGGTTTCTAAATAATTAATAATATGAAAATGCGCAATTCTCTCCAGAATCTTGGAAGAGGAAGGAAGAGACAGACATACAAAGAACAGGACTGTCTGTTCCAGCTCGGGCAGCTCGTTCAGTTACATGGGATTGTAAAACATACAAAGAAATATTAAAACACTTACCCGGTAGAGAATCCGTCTTTATAAAGGAGCCCTTAAAGGGTGAGTTAAAATTATTTAAGAGAAATTGTTGGCTGACATTTAAAGTTAAGGTGTTTGAAATGGAAGCCCAATTAATATATATATATATAGTTGATGAATAATTAATTTTTTTGTTTTTCTTAATTAAAAATATTCCTGGCCCCGAGGGCAGCCATACAACATGTGGTGACCTAAGCATCGTTAGTGTCTTTCCAAGACCCATATCGTCAGCCAATATTCCCCCTTTAGGTGATTGCTGTTCTCGCCAGGAGAGCAGGCAAATGCATGCCGTTGATGCGGCATTAAGGAGATTGATGTTTAAAGTCCAGAAGGCTGATCTTTCAAGACATTTTCTTCTGGTTTTGTTTTGATTGAAGTATGAATTTTCTGATTTGCATTCATTGTAATAACAACCTTTTCATTATTAAACTTTGCAATAGCTTTATCTGTGAAGGTTTGTGGCGGCTTAATGCCCCATCAACGGCATGCATTAGCCTGGCTCTCCTGGCGAGAACATCAATCACCTAAAGGAGGAATATTGGCTGACGATATGGGTCTTGGAAAGACACTAACGATGCTTAGTTTTGTCATATATTCTTCGGTTAAATTTCTAGGATCCCGTCGTCTTTTTGAAGATTTTGCATCATGGCGACGATGGATGGGGCTGTATAAATATTTTCCCATGTAAAAGAAAAACATTTGTTTATTATGCACCTGCTTGTTTTTCTCAATCTCCTTGCGAAATTTTGTTAAAATTTAAACTTCCTTATAATGAAAAAACTAAAGCAGCCGATTGAATCAATCAATCAATCAACAGACAGTCATCCATCGAAAATCCGTGCAGGGTTAAAAGATCAGAGCTTTCTCTTGACGATCCCATTGAATATGATCTCTTTAATTGGGATTCTATTAATTTTTGTATAATGAATAATGGGATTGTTCTCGGACAATTCTAAAATATGAATTGTAAAAAATTCCTCTCACTCTTGACCAGAGTTGGCAAGTTTTATCCCACCGAGTATAATATCTCGATTCTTTTCGGACTTAACTAACAATGTAAGTCATATCTAACAAAGCTGTGAGTGTTATTTATTAGCGAGGCCAAACAATCGATCCCAGGATCTCCAGCCTTTCTGGGGCATAGGCGTGCTGTCCATTGCACCAGGCCACCGGTCCCTCGACTCACACAAATAATAATTCCCCGGAAAGGCTGGAAATCCTGGAATCGATTCCCGGGGGCCATGGGATGTTTGCCCTAGCCAATAAATAACACTCACAGCTTTGATAGATTTAAATATGGTAACCTAACCTTCAACTGTCATTTCATTTGTAAGTACATAATCCTAATTTGAGCAAGCGTGACTTCTTCGAGGAGTTCAAATAAATTATTTTAAAGGAAATTTAAATACATTTTCGAATATTTAGCATATCTTTTCCATTTATTATAATCCAGAAAGCTCCTTGCTCCAAGAAAAATTGAGAAAATATGGGGCTTTCCAGGCCCACCGGAGAATAGCTGGTCCCCAGCCAAATTCTCTAGTTACGCCCCCCATGGTGGCCTTCAAACAATTTTGAAAGCAAAATGAGAACAGCATCAAAAAAATAATTGATTTTTGAATTTTAAGAGAAAGTAAAAATTAATATGTCAAAATAAATTTGGAAAATCGATTTTTAATCATTTTCAGAACGTTTTGAGACTAAAATTTCATTGTTTTTGCTTGAATATTTTATATATTAAATTATTCAATCAATATCAAGGCCTAAATGTGTTTATTTAATTAAAAAAACAATAAATTATGATAATTAGAAAATGAATGAAAATTTGAAGATGTAAAAGGCAATTAATAAACCCCCATTTTATGTGGACGTAGTTAAATAAAAAAATGTCTATAGCTTTATAATTGATTGAAAAGACCAGTTTTGCATTTTTCCACAAATCCAACGAAAAATAAGAGAGATAGAGAGATTTTTTGAAAAGCGAATTGTGCGCGTGAAGAAAAGCCTAGACGAGAGTGAAGCGAGGCTCCCTGGCTGCACTCTGGGCGCAGATCGAATTTGAAAAAACAAATTGATGCTCTCCCAGCATTTGAAATTATTGACAAATTGATCTTTTTATGCTTTTATAACATTTTATTCGAAACTTTTTTTTAACTATAAGATTAAAAAGACTGCATATTTATCTATAAAAAATTCAATTCTTTGAGAAAAAAAGAAAATTTCAAAATATTTTGTCTTCAATCAAAGAGATGCTTATTTCTCATAAATATATTAAATAATAAAATCCATCCCTTTAGACCTTTAGTTCAGTGCTTGTTAAACTTTTTGAGTTGCGGCTCCATTGGGACCCTCACGGCCCCCCCCTCTTTTTTTTACATTCTCTTGCCTATGTGTGTTCATTTTTAAGCATGAAGGAATTGAGCTAGGAGGGTGAAATTTTATATTTAAGTTAGACACCCCCCCTGAGGCGTGGAAATAAGCTTTTAATCAAAATCAGCCAAAAAGTACTAGTACTTTACTGATGTAGTTTTTCAGTTTTTTTCGATTTTCTCAAAATTCGCTCTAACGATTTTTTTTTTTAAATTAATAAAACAATTATTTTTTAGATGCTCTTTAAAATGTATATTTTCATTTTGCCGTTGAAATCTTCTGAAGACCACTTTACTCTTGTTCTTCATAGGAAAGATAAGTGAAATGGTTGCCATGGTAACAGAATATAAATCTTTTACTTTTTAGATTAAAATTCATAAACTTAAATCAATTATTTAGATGCCCTTTTAAAAAGTACATCAGTAATATTTTGTGAAAATTGTTTGAAGTACTAATTAAATTTTACACTTTGATATTTAACTACCCTACAGTAATACAAGATGGAAATATCGCTTGTGTTCAAATAAATATAACGACCATGTGATGATGAAGAATTGAAAGATTTTACATCTAACTAAATATATAACTATCATTTATTTGGCAATATTCTCTGACTGCTTAATTAATTTCTTTTTTCTCGTTCAATTTTTATAATTCTTCCAAATGTCAAAAAAAAAAAATTGACTTTAAAGCTTTTAATTAAATTATTATTTTTAAAAAGAGAAAAAATATTTCTTAGAAACGAGGGGAGGGGCGCCTGGCGACAATCAGAGCGGAGGGGTGGGGGAAGCTGCAACTCGCCACCCTCCCCTCCTTTGGCCAAATTAAGAGCCCTAAATAAATTAAGATTGGAAATGAATAAAACTTTGAAATTCAAATGTCTATAACTCGGAAACGGCGCATCCAATTCGCATCGGGTTTTTTGTAATGAGTTTAGAATTTCCTAGAGAATATTCACATGCAACTAAAATTAAATAATTAAGAATATATTTTTTCTTTAATCTAACCATCCGTTCAACCAATCAAATGATAGTAAAAAGGATCATCGTTCTATATTCTCTGAAATTTTCCCTTTTATCTGTATATAAAATTTTCAGTTTTTTTTTTTTTTATTTTATTTCTCCACCCGGTATATCTCGCATGTTTATCATCAGATGTTTCTATCTTTAGTAGTTATTAAAAAAAAAAAAAAAAATCAGTAATTATTAAGCAAAATTTCGTAATAAAATAATTATATTGATCAAATTATATTTATGTCTCATTCATTTTAACAGCCTCGTTTAAAAAAAAAAAAATTATCTTTAATTAAATGTCATATGATTCAGTGAAGCTTTTTTTTCGCCTTCTAGTTTTAATAAAATTAACGAAATTTTCTTTTCTCTGCTTGAATAAATTTATTAATATTTACATTTTTTTTTTGAATTCCATTGGAAATAATCTTAAACTTGAAATAGTTTTTAATTATATAATTTTAACAAAAAAAAAGAATTTTTTTTTTGTTTTTTTAAATAATTTATTGGGTGGTTTTTCTCCCTTGGGGGGGAAGGAAGGGGGGGGGGGGGGGGGGATGGATAAAACTAGGCCGATGTAAAAAAAAAAACTGTAAAACAGAAAAATATTACCATGGCAACCATTTCTCCGTGAAGTACAAGAGTAAAGTGGTCTTCAGAAGATTTCAATGGCAAAATGAGAATATACATTTGAAAGAGCATCTAAAAAATAATTGATTTTTGAATTTTAATCAAAATCGTTAGATCAAATTTTGAGAAAATCGAAAAAAACTGAAAAAGTACATCAGTAAAGTACTAGTACTTTTTGGCCGATTTTGATCAAAAGCATATTTCCACGATTTAGGGGGGTGTCATAACTTAAATATAAAATTTCATCCTCGTAGCTCATTTCCTTTATGCTTAAAAATGTCCACGCAGAAGGCCATTTAAGACTTTTTACGATAACCGTTATTTGTAAATATACCTATTGGGGGTCCAGGCATTCTTATTTAAGCCATTTGGTATCCAAATGACTTAAATAAAATCATCCGACTGCCTGGGATCCGAACCCGCGACCCTTGGTATACAAGGCCAGCATGCTAACTCCTACACCAAGCCCGAGGGCGACAGACCAATTTGCGGGACCCACATTTTAGGACTCAGGGGACGAATTTTTGACATGATCGCAATACTTTCTCTATATATTTCATATATAGGATAAGAGAAAGTAAAATGTTAAGCAAGGCCAAAGCATGGCTGAATTTCGGTTGGGTGTATTCAATATATAAAGCCATTTTTTGCATTAGGGCATCTGCTCTGCTGAGGAAGCCAGCGACTGGCGTTCGAAACGTCAATTAGATACAGTGGCGCAAGCAGGATTTGCTCCTGGGAGGGGCGGGGGGGCTGATCTCAAAAAAAAATTTTTCGCGGAACCAAATTTTTCCGCCTTGCGGGGAAATTTTTTCCCGTCCATAAAAATATTTTACCTTTTTTTTAAAGACGCTAAATTTTTGCCGCCCGCGGAACCAAAATTTTTTCCCATGTACCGCCCGCGGAACATTCCCTCTTTTGCGGAACCAAAAATTTGGGTGGGGGGGGGGTTAAAACCCTAAACCCCCCTCCCCCCTGGTTGCGCCAGTAAATACGGCACGGTAATCCAGGTGTTTTCTTATACCCATCCTCTTGGGCCAGTATCTCCATCGAGATTGTTTAGTAAACAGACGTGATCCTCTCTTCCTGGTACACTAACCTGGATCTAATAAACGTCCTTGTGAACTATGATAAGTGAATGTTTTAGTTGCCGGGGTGGGGGCATGTATGTGTGCATGAATTGGGCAAGAGGGAAACAAGCCGGGTATAAAAGGAGATTGAATGCCGGCTAGAGGTATCAGTCAACATTTACCTTCCTATCCAAACAACAACAACAACAACCCCAAACCATGTCTGCTAAGGTAAACAAAAACAAAACAAACAAAAAATTAAACAAAATATTAATTAATTTTTTTTTTTTTGTATTAGATTGTGCTCCTGGCAGCTCTCGTCGCCGTGGCTCAAGCGGGTGTCAGTGTAATCAGCACCCATGGAGGACTTGGTGGACTTGGCGGTGGACTTGGAGGAGGATATGGAGGTGGACTTGGAGGAGGATATGGAGGAGGTCTTGGTGGACTTGGAGGAGTCTTGGTGGAGGATATGGTGGTGGCATTGCCATTGGACATGCAGCTCCCGTCGTAGCCGTTAAACAAATTGCCACCCCTGTGATCGCCCATGCCGCCCCCGTTGTCACCAAACAAGTTGATTATTATGTATGACATGCATTATATTATTATCAATCTTTAAATTAAGGGGCCAGTCTCGTTTAGTTACTCTAGACGCCAAGAGATGGCGTTAGTTATGCCAAAACAAAGGTTCTAGCTAATTAATTATAAGCAAGAAATTAATTATTCTTTAACACACATGATTACTAATTTAATTATCTATTAAGATTTTTTTTAAATATCTTTTATTTATTGTGATTAAAAAAATTATTTTTTCGAAAATCAAAAAAAAGCTGTAGATATTTTAAATAGCTTTAATTTAAAAACAATTTGAGGTCGATAGCTTCAAAATCAAATTTTTTTTTTTTTTTTTTTTTGAAGGCACCCCCTAAATACGCTTTCAAATACGGAGTCCATGATGCCCACACCGGCGATGTAAAGAATCAATGGGAAGAACGCGACGGTGATGTTGTTAAGGGTGAATACTCTCTCGCTGAACCCGACGGCACCATCCGTACTGTCCATTATACTGCTGACAAGGTCAACGGATTCAATGCCATCGTTCAAAAGTAAGTTGATAGTGACTCATAGTGTGCCTGATATACCCTCTCTAAGCGGATGCTTAGCATCAGGACCGTGTGGCCTAATGGATAAGGCGTCGGACTTCGGATCCGAAGATTGCAGGTTCGAGTCCTGTCACGGTCGAAATTTTTTTTTTTATTTTGAAAAATATCTAAAATCATTGTTTAAAATATAAAAACCTTTTTTAGATTATTATTTATTTATTTTCTTTTTATAGATCTGGCCACGCCGCTCATCCCCAAGTGGTCCACAAGGCCGTTGCCGTTAAAGCCGTAGCTCCTATTGCCATCGCTCACCAACCCGTGGCTACCCTGTCCCTTGGACACGGCCTAGGAGGCGGTCTTGGTGGAGGACTTGGAGGTTTGGGAGGTGGTTTGGGTGGCTTGAGCTATGGCCACTAAAACATCTTCATCTCATCCTCTCATCTCACGTCTCATCGCGACGCTCTCATGACTCTCACACCTATCGCACTTATTGTCATTCCATTGTATATCGTTTTCTTTTTGTACTGACTTATCGTTTGTTTGTTTTTTTTCACTTGTAAATAAACCATTTATATATTTTAAAATGTTGTATTCACTCAACCTTTTATCACTCTAAAATAATTATTAAATTAGAGAAAAGATTTGTCGCCGAGAACGTCGAGGAAGGTGCAGGGCCGTAACGAGGTCGTGGCAATACAGGCGCCCGCCGGGCTGGGGGCGCAAAACAAAGGGGACCGACCTAGTTGTGAGCTGTACGAAGTTTTTATTATTTTTTTTTTATTTTGAATATAAATAATAAATTTGTCAAAATTCCCTAAACATAGGGTTACGAAAATTTATATTCCACAAATCCTTTCTCTCGTTATAATGACAGATAAATGTAATTATAAGTTGGCATTAAAAATAAAAGGAAATTGATAATATGATTTAAAAAAAAAAAGTGCAGGAGGTGGATTTGAACTCGCGAAGTTTGGTTACGTGAGAATGGAAAAAAATATAGATTGCTTGATGACGATTTAACCACCTAAGCCAAAGTTTACTTAATTAATGTAAGAAAAAATAAGCCATGTAAGAAACATAAAATAAAAGAAGTATTAAAAAAATTTTAATATTCCACATATGATACATCATTTTTCATTAATTTTTATGCAGATTATTAATTTATAATCAAAGTTTCAAAAGCATTCATAGTTTTCAAATAATTCAATGGCCAAACGTCAGATTGTTTATGCCTTGATGTAATTAAACCAAAAACTCTATCTAACATATGATACATGTCATTAATTCTTGAATTTCCCCTGATTCCAGAGAACTAAAGCCCTTTTAATTATATGATCTAATTTGGGAGTTATTGGCGATCAAAGTTAAGCTTATTTTCGACCTTAATGACATCAGCACTCTCAATTTTCTATTTTATTTTCGAAAAAGCTTATTTAGCATTGTCTGATTAAAACCAAATTTTTACCAGAGATTTATAATTAAAAAATGAGTTTTTTTCTAAAGTTTCATTGAGATTGGTAAAGAAATAAATAAAATATTGACTATTTTGTAAATTGAGTTTTAGAATTTGGGATCTCAGATGGGTAAAGAGAGCCGGTCTATGAACCGGCTCTAGGCTTTACATCTGAGATCCCAAATTCTAAAACTCAATTTACAAAATAGTCAATATTTTATTTATTTCTTTACCAATCTCAATGAAACTTTAGAAAAAAACTCATTTTTTAATTATAAATCTCTGGTAAAAATTTGGTTTTAATCAGACAATGCTAAATAAACTTTTTCGATAATATAGAAAATTGAGTGTTGATGTCATTAAGGTCGAAAATAAGCTTAACTTTGATCGCCAATAACTCCCAAATTAGATCATATAATTAAAAGGGCTTTAGTTCTCTGGAATCAGGGGGAATTCAAGAATTAATGACATGTATCATATGTTAGACAGAGTTTTTGGTTTAATTACATTAAGGCATAAACAATCAGACGTTTGTCCATTGAATTATTTGAAAACTATGGATGCTTTTGAAATTTTAATTATAAATTATTAATCCTCATAAAAAGTAATGAAAAATGATATATCATATGTGGAATATTAAAATTTTTTTAATACTTCTTTTATTTCATGTTACTTATATAGCTTATTTGTCCTTAGATTAATTAAGTAAAGTGTGGCTCAAGTGGTTAATGTGTCCTCATTCTATCAATATTTTTTCCATTCTCACGTAACTCAACTTCGCGAGTTCAAATCCACCTCCTGCACTTTTTTTTTTTATTCTTAACTGTTTTTGTGGGGGCTGGCGCGCGCGCCAAAAATCACCTGGCTCGGAGGCGGCAACCAAGTGTCGTTCTTTTGTATTATGACAGCAAGGGCGGTCCTAGCCTTACATTTTGGGGGGGGGGTCACTGTTTTTTTTTTTATAGTATAAATAAATGGGCCTGGACCCCAATAAATATATATTAATCAAATATGAGTATCGTTTAAGTCTTAAATGGCCTAAGTTGCTGAAAAGATTGTGTGAATGAGAGAGTGAGTGGGAAAAAAGTGTGTGTTAAAAAAAAAAAGATTTTGGGGGGTCACGACCCCCTTGACCCCCCCCTCTGGGACCGCCCTTGTATGACAGCATGTTTCAAGCCTGTTTCAGTTGATCAGGATTTAACATATGATCGATGCTCTATTTATACACATTTTGTAAAATATATAAAATGATATTTCAAATTCTAAATTGCCCCCTCCCCTGAATAAGCAAATTTCCGCTCCCCCTTCCTCCAAGTTGTGAGCTGCTCGAGGTTTTTATTTACCACCAATATAATCAGTGAGGCGTTACGGGAGAGGGGAGCTGATATAATTGTCGGAGGTCATTTCCCCCCTTCCCCGTAGCACCTCACTGATTAAAATGTTGGTAAATAAAAACCTCGTGCAGCTCACAACTAGGTCGGTCCCCTCTGTTTTGCGCCCCCAACCAAGGGCGGATACAAGGGGGGGGGGTAAAGGGGGTAATTACCCCCCCCCTGAGATTTGAAAAAAAAATACTTTTTTTTCAGAAAAAAAAAAATGTATTTTGAATGTAAAATTTTAAAAATTAATACTTAAAAATTTGATTTGTATTTATATTTTGGCAAACAAGTACAGAATGGGCCTTCTTTAAGTTACCGAAATTAAGAAAAAATAGTGTGCTGTGCGACGAGTCACACCAGTTTACCTCCCCCCGAGAAACACCTCTGGATCCGCCCTTGCCCCCAACCCAGTTGCGCCCGTGGTGGGAGCCTGTTTTGCCACGCCCTCGTTACGGCCCTACCTGTTTTACTATTATTTTATTAATCTCTGGACCATATTACCTTGAAACTTGAATTTACTTTACAAAATATATCTATCTATATATATAGAGATAGATATATATTTGAGATGGTTGCGGCACTAGTGAATTTCGTTTTTCAGTATTATATTAGTAATTAATCTGTGGAATAATTAATTGACCTTGAAAATAAAAACATTTTTTAAATATATTTTAACTATTATAATCTATAACAAATATAATTTAATTAATTATTAAAATATATACTAATACGTGTTTGTTTTTTAATTTTATTTCAATATAAATGTGCTAAAAGATGGGTCTTTATAACAGGAGAATAGAATAGTATAGGAGTGTGTTGGCGCCAAAAGTGACGTCATCAGAAGAAGTAACACTCCTCTCTGCTTCTAATCTCCTGATACACAAAATATATTTTGTGCACCAAATCTTTATAATAGAATAAAATAACTGATTTGTGCTACACTCTTGCGGAGACTTTAAAAATTATACTTGTTCTAAACGTCTCCACAGGATAGCAGCACCAATCAGCATGATTAGACAATGTCCCTAGTGAATAGATATATCATGCTGATTTGTGCTGCCACCTCGTGGAGACCTTTAGAATTATAGTTCTCAAAGTTTCCGCAAGAGAGCAGCACAATTCAGTAATTTATTCCATTATTTGATGATTTTTGTATACAAAATATAATTTTGGTATCAGGAGATTAAAATCAGAAAGGAGTGTTTCTTTTTCTGATGACGTCACTTTTGGCGCCGACACACTCCTTTCCTATTCTATTCTCCTGTTATTAAGACCCATTTAATATTGAAATAAAATGAAATAAAAACGTATGGAAAAAAAAATATCAATAAAAATAAATAATAATAATTAAATATTATTAAGTATAATAAAATAATAATTAATTATTTTAATAATGAAAAAATATTTTACAACTTTTTGATTATTTAAAGAGGTGGAATTTATTTTTTTTCTTCATGAAATGGGTTATAAAGTATAATTTTTATTTTAAAAGCCTTCTTTCTGGCCGGTGACACTGTCTGTCAGTTCAACACTCCGCGGGTCACCTATCCATGGTTAAGCAGTCCTTGGCTTTGCTTAACCCGAAAGTTCTAAATTTTTTTTTTTATTTCTTGTCTCGAAAACTACTGAATGTTTTTTTTCATTCGATATAGAATTTTCTAGAAAAGTCACTGACTATCATAACTTAAGGTGCATTTTTAGTTGAATTGAGTTGAGAACGTGAGCAGCACATGTGTGCCTGGCGTGAATCCGCCAGGCTGAGTTGAGTGTATGTAAAAGGGGCAGGGCAGATTCCATTTTTTTCTACAGACGATTAAGTAAGAATGATGATGATCATTCAGGAAAATTATATATTACATTTCACCACCTCTTCAGTAGATAGTCAAGCGAGTGCCGTAAACATCGAGAGTTTTACAAGTTAATAACTAAATAAATATTTGAGTTAGAATTTCAATGCTTGGTCAAAATATTTCTCTAAATGCACAAAATTAATGATAAAAAATTTTCACTGATATTTCAACCCTTTCGTGAATAGAGGGGTCTTTATTGGTAAGGGAAAGGCTGCTGATGTGGTTAAAGTAGAATTTGATTTGTGCTGTACTCTAGCGGAGACTTTTAAAATTAATATAATTTTTTGAGTTTCTACTCAAGTGCAGGACAAATCCGTAAAAATACATAGAAATATAAGAAAGTATGCGATGGAAGGTGTACAAATTATGCTTAAAAAACTGTTTATTACTTTCTCTTACCTATATATATAGAGAGAAAGTATTGGATTCATGTCAAAAATTCGATGTCGAGATTTTGATGGATATACACGTTTTGAGGTCCACTGAGTCCAAAAAAATGGTTTTCGCGAGATGGTCTGTCTGTGTTCAATTTAAAGCATGAAGGAATTGAGCTAGGAGGTTGAAATTTTATATTTAAGTTAGGCACCCACCTGAGGCGTGAAAATAAGCTTTTTATCAAAATCAGCCAAAGAGTACTAGTACTTTACTGATGTACTTTTTCAGTTTTTTTTCAACAACGATTTTGAATAAAATTCATAAATTAACTATTTTTTAGATGCTCTTTAAAATGTATATTCTCATTTTTCCATTGGAATCTTATGAAGACCACTTTACTCTTGCATTTCATAGGAAAGATAAGAGAAATGGTTGCCATGGTAACAAAATATAAATATTTTCTCATGCTTATAAATTTTATCTTGTATTCATATGTACCGTACTGTCGAAAACTAAATATATGACGACACAAAAAATCTGGTGTGACAAGCACCTTCGGTAATCAAAAGTTGTGTGCTGTGCGACCAGTCACACCAGATTTTTTTTATTATTGTTAACTGGAGCAGTAAGAGAGTTAAATAAAACTTCCAAAATTATTTTCTCATCATTTATTTTAATAAAATTTTTGAGATCACATTTTTATCTAATAATTACATATATATATTTTCTAAATTATTTTTAAAATCGATTTTTTATTTTACAAATTATTTTTCTTTTATGTGTTTTAAAAACATAATTACACATTAAACTATTAATTTATGGGCTATTTAAAAAAATAAATAAATCACCTGACATAATTATAATTATTTATCACAAAAGATTATTCAGCTGATAACGCAAGAGTTATTGTGGAATTTGTGTTTACCACTTCCGTTTAGAGGTAAACTCAATTTGGAAGTCTTCCTGTTAGTTAGTAGGCCATCGGATTGCGAATTCGGTGGAGGCGATTTTTGTGCAAACAGGTGTTGTTGACTCGGAGGATGATGACGATAAAGAATCATCGCCTTCTGCAATAGCTGCTGATTTTGCCACTTTTTCAATTTCTAGAAATAAAAATCATTTTAACTACTTTTAAGATGTGTGAGTGAACGATCGTAACTCTGGAGCAGTTAACATCAACATTAAAAATGATATTCTCTAAACTGGACGTTGTTATGCATGAAGGAACCAAGCGCCATTAATCTAAATGTGAGATAGGGGCATTTCATTTGCACAATTGTAAACAAAACCAATGGCAATTACTTTTTTTTTCTTGTTTTATACAAAAAAGCTACACAGAGTAATAATGTTGTGATTTAAATAAAGAGGTAGATCTTCTTTTTCTCTACAAGATGGCGGTCTTAACTCAATTTCAATCATAACAGCGCTTGGTTACTTCATGCATAACAAAGTTTTGACAGCGACGTTTACTTTTTAGCACTAGGTGTTAACGATCCATATGAAGATAGCTGTTTTCCGCTTGATTGTGTTTTTAGGCTGAACGCACACCAATTGAACAAAACGCTCTTGGACAAAACGTTTTGTCCAAGAGTAAAACGTTTTGCTCAATGCCAACGCAACACCGATTAGGCAAAAAGTTTTGCCATTCAGCAAAATGTTTTGAAATTGACCATTTTTGCCTAATCGGTGTGCGCTGGCATATTTTGCTCAATGGCAGAACATTTTGTCCAATGCCAACGCAGACAGATTGAGCAAAACGCTCAATGGCAAAACATATTGTTCAATGATGTTGAATCATACTCAATTGTGTTTTGCCTCCTCGGTTTGCGATGACCCATAGAAAAGCATTGAAAAAACAGTTTTAGGCAAAAACGTTTTTGCTCAATTGGGGTGCGTTCACCCTTACACTCCTCTATAACTTCTAACGCATGCGCATTACTACCGTGATTTATTATTTTCAATCTAGTAGGCCTATCTGACACTTCAGCGTTAAAAAATGCTCTTCCCTAAACAAAGTTTTAACAGCGACGTTAACATATTGCTTTTATCTCAAAGCTGTCTAAATTATAAACTTACTTTTTAGGTTAAAGACGCCATTTTTATGCATTAAATACGGCGTTAAAATATTAAAGGCACCCCCTGGATATGACATTAATTTTTAACACTATTGACTAAATATTAACGATTTGGCGTTAAACCTTTTGCTTACGGAATAGCAATTTGAGACAAGGAGGTGTTAAAATGAATTAAAGTTGATTTTATATATTAACGTTAACGTTTTTGCTTATAGAATAGATCTGACTCAGCGATAAAAAAAAACTGAACACATCAATTTTTTTGGTTTTTAAGATTTTACTAAAATATTTTTACCATATTTAGGATCATTTTATATTGTATATTTCTAAACTCTTCTTATATATATTATCAATATTTAATTATAGCCGAAACTGTCATATTTTTTCTTTATTCAAAATATAAATAGTAAAATTAAAATATTCAAAAACCACAAAATAATCAAATGTGTTTTTTTTTTTGCCGTTCAGTGTAGTATATTGAGACTTGAAAAATAGCAAAAAATTTGACACCTTGTATAACTCCTTCACAAGCTACTATGCCTGCTTTGCTCTCCAAGCTTCTGCATGCCTTGGAGGTATAACTGACTGCTTGTAAAGATGCAGCGGCACAAAGTGGAAGAACGGGAGGAACGACGGCCCCCATCGAGTTCGATCTATTCTCTAAAAAAAAATAAAATTAATTTTTTAATTTGTATACAATTAAGTAAAATCATAATTTAAATTAGAAGTTAAAGATTCAATAAAATAATAATTTCTTTAATATATAATAATTATATTATGGTAATTTTTAATGGAGTTTTAATTTCTTGTAGCATAATATTTCTACCACACAGGGGCGTATATAGAAATTTTTTTCGGGGGGGCCCCAACTCAAAAATTTTTCTGCGGAAATTTTTTTTTTAAGAAACTAAATTTTTTTTGACACGAAATTTTTTGCGGAACCAAAGTTTTACATCCTGCGGAAAAATTTGTTGCGCTGATGTCTGTATATCCTTATAATATACATATATTATATGTATGTGTTTGGGAAATTTCGGGGGGGGGGCCGCCCCCCCCTTATATACGCCCCTGATTTTTATATAATTTTGTATATTCAACACTTGAGAGTTTTTATTTAATATAGAGGCTCACTTATTGGCTGCCAACTCCCTTGGTCCTGTATCAATTAATTTTGTATATGTTTATATATAACAATTCTATCCGCATCTCAATGGTGTACACCTTGAGATTGCCAATAATCTCTTAAGAACTGATGATGGGTGATGGATTTATTTAATTAAACCCGAAACGTCTTCTGAGTGGAGATTTTTATTCGATAGAGGCTCTCCTTTTGGCTGACATCCTCTCTTCTATGTAATTCTATGTAATAATTAATGCTCCAGGAGGCAAATCGCCTCAAAGTACAATAAATATAATTCATTCATTCATTCATTCTTCCTGTCTATCATTTGGATAGGGTATGATTTAAACGGTTAGCAAAATATTCGTATTTTGACAAACGGAAAAATATATTCGGTCAATCAAAATGGCTAACTAATTGGTTAGCAACTTATGGTCAGCAAACATTACTATTCTGGAGCCGAAGGCTGCACATTTTGATTTTTTTAGTAATATCCAATCGCTTCGAACTGAATGGTTTTGGCTACCCAAACCGAAGCCGAGAAAATTTCCTAGATCTTTTAAATTTTTTTTTCTAAAACAGACCGACTTTAACAAGATCGAACCCGGCAAAGTCGGGTCTCCTGTTTTAATAATATACGAACCAGGGGCGTATATAGAAATTTTTTTCGTGGGGGGCCCGAACTCAAAAATTTTTCTGAGGAAAATTTTTTTTTTTAAGAAACTAAATTTTTTTTTGACACGAAATTTTTTGCTGAACGTTTTTTCTTTTGCGGAACCAAAGTTGTCCATCCTACGGAAAAATGTGTTGCGCTGATGTCTGTATATCCCTATATATGTATATGTGTTTGGGAAATTTCGGGGGGCCCGGGCCCCCTCGGCCCCCCCCCCCCTTATATACGCCCCTGCTACCACATATTTTACCTCTCTGTGTTGGTTGTTGATTTGAGTTTGCTGTTCTTGGAAAGTAATAGGAGCATAAACGCCTCTTCGATCTTCCCACAGTGATTGCCTTCTCTTTTTATTTATAAGAGTTGGTGATTTTCAAGGATTCACTGGAGTATTACTATTATATGGTTTTCTAAATTCTCTTCTATCCAGCCAGAATGTTTTCATTGTTCCTTTGCCTTTAACTTGAATTTCACCTCGTTCTGACACCCTAAAATAAATCAATTTAATTAAAATAATAACGCTTGTGTTGCGATTCTCGCTGTTATTTGGGCCAAAGATTAAAATCAGTAAGGAATTACAAATAGCTTGCTATCTAATAAGAATTCACACATCAAACAAGCGTGGTGAAGGCTTTCGACTCAGTGTTGCACGAAGGGATTGGGACGGTTTGGGATTGCTTCAAAATAACGTCTCCTAATTGCGAATTTTTTGAAATCGAGAGTTTTTACGAGTTAGGGTGGAAACAGGGGGCGCTAATCTCACCTATATTGTACCCCTTGTATACGGCGGATATCCCTGTTCCCGAGAGATCACTCTTGGAACAGTTTGCGAACGATTCTGCCCTGATTTATCATCGCCGGGATATTAGGTGCTTAGTTTCCGGATTAGCAAAGGATCTTGGAATTTTAAATTCATATTTTGAAACCTGGCGGTTGTCCCTCAATAAGGATAAAACCTAGGCCATCCTGTTTTCGACGGTGTACCTCTCTGATGGGGGCGTGCAGCTAAGTCTAATGTGGCCCTCGTTGAGAATAAAACGCTACGCTACATCGCCAACCCTCCGCCAGGGATAAACAGCTTATAATAGTATAAACTATTTGTTTTTTTATTTATATTTTTACATATGTTTTTCACGACGGAGCTCAGTAATCAATGTATAATTTTTTTCTCTCTCTCTCACACTTTAAATTTCAATCTTTAATTTAAAATAAATATTTTTATTTTTCTATTTCATTAATTTACAAACATTTCGATTAAATAATATAAATTGCGAATAAAAAAAAAAAAAATTAAATATCAAATTTCAAAATCAAAACAAACACACACACACCAAGGCCCAATTAAAATATTCATTCCTCTTACAATTGCCGACCGGAGAGGAGCTCATCCTGGCGCTCTCTCTCTCTCTCTTCTCACTCTAAACGCCTATAACTATTTCTATGTGGCTCTTTCTAATAGTTGTGAAGAGCGAAGAAGTTTTTTTTATTCTGAGTTTTATTCTGGCGAAATTCGTATAAAATTTTTTTTATTAAAGAAGACCACCCCATTCAAAAAAACATAATTACCTCATCAAGAGAGGTTTCAAATTGAAACATTTGATATAAATAAGAGAGATACGGGCCCCAGCCTTCCGATTTACTGAGGAATCCATCGCATTTCGACATCTCGGCAAATCATCATCGCCTTCCTCAGTCCGGAGGAAGCCATCAGCGATTTTGCCCACGCCACAACTCCTGCGGGTCAACCGAGATAAGTCCGCTACAATTTTTTAAATTGTTCTCATCAAATCCACGTGTGTGTTATATATATTATAAATCATTTCCATTCAAAAAAATTTTTATGAAAATTTTTTTTATTCTTAAATAAAATCTTGTCAATTCAATTGTACGACTGTAAAAAAATAGATTTGAGCAAATGCAATGTTATGCGCCTGAGCCCGTCGAAATAGATACATAATTCTACCACTGTGTTAAACCCCACAAGTCATTGTAGCGAAGCCAATGACTGATTTCAACCATTTCAATTATTGTTATTAAACGAAAACAATCATTCAAACAATCTTTTTAATTTAATAAACATCCTTAATCTCTAATTTTTTTTATTTATTCATTTTCCCCTACCTTCAACTCTTATTATTATTAAACTAATTTAAAATAGTGTAGTAGCCCCTACCAAAGGAGCAATTTTACACTTTAAGCTTTATTATTTTAGTTGGACATGGGGAGGAAGCTCTCGTAGAAGTGGATGAGAAACAATAAAGGAATTTTTAACATTGGACAACCACTGGAATCCAGAAGTCGCGAATCAAGAGAGCGTTGCAATTAACTTACTAATGTTCCTTTTTTTTCTCCCCGTTCTTTTTCTAAAAAAAATAGTCTAGAGGTTTTTTTAAATTTGTTCCTCTTAAAAGAAGGACGAATTATGAACGGCATCGGCCAAGAGCCATCATGGATGGGAAGTTTAAGAAAAACTTGAAGCCATGGTCTCAAAATCAATACTTAATGTATAACGTTGTAGCGAAATTAGATTGCGAATAAAGCTTATTTAGTTTAATTTAATAAGCCATCTTATTTACCTATAACTAGGATACTAGGATACTTGTTGATTCCATTCTGGACGCTGTATTTACCGAATCCCCAAAAAGACAATATCTTGGCATTTTAAGTCCAACAATTCCAGCAACGACAGCTCCGCTATGAACGCCGACTCGAATTTGTAGGTGAGATCCTGAAAAAAATATTAATGATTTGATAATAAATAATTTAAAAGGAAATGAATTAAGACAAACCTGTGTGCCGGGTCGTGGAGGTCCGTAATAGCTTCAATCATGTCAAGCGCCAGCCATATCGCAGACCTTTTCCGCATGGTTGACTTCCTTTTCAGGAGCGCCTGACAATACCATATATGCATCCCCAATCGTCTCCACCTGCAATCCAGGATATCTGTGATAATTAATTCCTTTAATAGAAAAAAAAATTATAATGAAAATTTCAAATTTTGTATAAGAATATTAAGTAATTATTATATGGCAAATTCTAATAGTTTGTAAGTTTTTCGACTGATGTTGTTCAAAAATTATTGATCAAAATATATAAATTTTAAATCATTCTTATTAATAATTTCTAAATAACTAATATATATCGGGAAAATGTTTAAAATTGATCGGGAAATTTTGTAAATAGAAAGATTTCCTGTTAAAGAACCTTGTAATATATTTGAGGTGGGGGATGTAATTAAAAAAACAATGAATAGAATTATAAACTATAAAATTCATGAAAATGAGTGTAGATGGCTCTGACGTCGTTGTATATTAAATGCACGTAACGGTCCCTTAGAGGTTAGTTCACTTGAGTCGCAGCTAGTGTACAGTACTTGAAAACGACAAGCAGTCGAATCGTTGTGCAGTATTATAAATAATTTAACAAAATGTGGTCTATAATTAAAAGATCCCATAATAATTTATAAAGTGGCATAGCTAGAAATTTTAGACTCTTAGGCTAAACTTATATACACTATATATATTTTATCTAATAAAAGATTGCACAATTGAGAGCAAATTTTCTTTAAATACCCTGGCCACCCACTTAGCTATATTATTAAAAAAGAAAATATAAAACTTTTTAAATTAATATAATATTAAAGATGGATTCAGCAATAAATTTATTAAATTAGTACTATTATTTATTTTACTCAAAAAAATGGGTCCTGACATTGACTTATCGATAGCTACGTCACTAGGGGGAGAGATTCAGGGGGATTTCTGGAATGGAAGGATTTTTCCAAGATAGAGGAAGAAATTGAATTTCGTTTAGGAGAGCATGGTATTTTATATATGCTTCAGGGTGCGGCATACTAAATTTATTTATAGATTTATTAGAGCTCGATTTGGTTAATTGATTGCCTTATAGAAGATTCATTTGTATAATGCACGTCATTAATGAGGGGAAATATTTGGATAAGAATTGTTTTGACTAGAATATTAATATAATGTTTGTTTATTTTTTTGGCTTCCTGAATTTAAAATGATTAAAGATGAGATAATGCTGGGCGGATGAACCCAGACAAATAACACCAGCTCCGTCTAAGATTTCTCTTTACATATTACATTTCGCTCAAACTAATGAATCGAATCGTGTGGTTGGTAAAATTTCTTAGAGAGCTAAGAAATTTTATATTATCATTGATTGTAGATTTCGGCAGCCAAATTATTTTGGTAAGATTGATCAAAGAAAGAAAATTAATTAGCATAGATTTTTGAAAAATATAGGTATACTGTAAATTCGTTTTTTGAATTGATTTCAGGAACAGTCTTTCTTTCATTACTTGAAATTCAAAATTATATTTGTTTAAAGTTTGTTAGTTATTTATCTGTAATGTTTATTGATTAGAGCAGTGGTTCCCAACCTTTTTTGATGTGCGGCCCACTTTTTCCGTAAAAAAAAACTCTGAGGCCCCGTGTATATATATAATTTTATATAAATATATAATAAGTATTCTTTCTTGAACACACAATGACAGGTGGTGTGTACTAAGAAATAATTATTAAAAACAAATAATTTTCAATATATTTATTTTGTTTACTGAAGAAAATAAGATAATAGGAATAAATTTTGATGTAGATGTAAAAATTCATTTATAATAAATTATTGGAGCCAAGTGTTAGACAAATATTCGGGCTAGGAAAAGTCGGTGAAGTTAATGTTTAGTAAATAAATAAATATATTTTATACTAAGTTATCTGCCTGTCATCGTGAGAGTTTTGAAAAATGACAGTTTTCATTTTCGGATTTTATTACATTCAGACTCCTTATTTGGGGAGAATAAATTAACATAATGATCATTAATTCATTTGTCAGAAAAAAAAAATTATTTCAAAAATATCATCTATTGAAAATTGTTTTAATTTTGCCAAATTATTAATAAAATAATAGAAATTAATTAACATAAATTAAATATTAAGTCAATGACTTTGAGGTTAGAAAAAATGAATATATTACCTATGTGAATTGGATATTTTATATCTGTATCATTCGTTATGATCACTTCTACTGACGAGAAAGACATCTTATCCTCTTGTTTAAATAAAAAATTATACGAAACAATTAAAGTAGTATATCAGAAAATTATTAAAACAATTTACAAGTTTGACGAATGGTTGGCTTGGCCAACAGTAGCGCAGCCCAGCGGGTCCCAACGCAACTATCACAAATGCTTATTTTAAAAATATTAATGAAAAAAAAATGCAGGAAGGAGATGGATTTGAACTCGCCAAGTTTGGTAATGTGAGGATGAAAAAAAAATTAAATGATAACCACTTTACCAACTCGGCCAACTTTGTTATGTTTTTTATAGAGACAAATAGACTAAATAAGAAACATTGAATCAAAGACGAATTAAAAAAAAATTTAATATTGCACATATGATATATCATTTTTTACTACTTTTTATGCAGATTAATAATTTATAATTAAAATGTCAATAGGATGCATAGTTTTCAAGTTTTTCAGGGGCAAACGTACACAGTGTGAATGCCTTGATGTAATTAAACCAAAAACTTTATCTAACATATGATACATTAAATTAATTCTTGAATTCCCCCTGATTCCACAGAACTAAAGCCCTTTTAATTATATAATCTAATTTGAGAGTTATTGGCGATCAAAGTTAAGTCTATTTTCAGACTATTTTCTACCTTATTGACATCAACACTCAATTCTATATATTTTCGAAAAAGCTTATTTAGCAATGTCTGATTAAAACCAAATTTTTACCAGAGATTTATAATTAAAAAATGAGTTTTTTCCTAAAGTTTCATTGAGATTGGTAAAGAAATAAATAAAATATTGACTATTTTGTAAATTGAGTTTTAGAATTTGGGATCTCAGATGGAAGCCTAGACCGGGTTCACAGAGCGCTCTCTTTACCAATTCGGGATCCCGAATTCTAAAACTCAATTTACAAAATAGTCAATATTTTATTTATTTCTTTACCAATCTCAATGAAACTTTAGAAAAAAACTCATTTTTTAATTATAAATCTCTGGTAAAAATTTGGTTTTAATCAGACAATGCTAAATAAACTTTTTCGATAATATAGAAAATTGAGTGTTGATGTCATTAAGGGCGAAAATAAGCCTAACTTTGATCGCCAATAACTTCCAAATTAGATCATATAATTAAAAGGGCTTTAGTTCTCTGGAATCAGGAGAAATTCAAGAATTAATGACATATATCATATGTTAGATAGAGTTTTTGGTTTAATTACATCAAGGCATAAACAATCTGACGTTTGGCCATTGAATTATTTGAAAACTATGAATGCTTTTGAAACTTTGATTATAAATTAATAATCTGCATAAAAATTAATGAAAAATGATGTATCATATGTGGAATATTAAAATTTTTTTAATACTTCTTTTATTTTATGTTTCTTACATGGCTTATTTTTTCTTACTTTAATTAAGTAAACTTTGGCTTAGGTGGTTAAATCGTCATCAAGCAATCTATATTTTTTTCCATTCACACGTAACCAAACTTCGCGAGTTCAAATCCACCTCCTTCACTTTTTTTTTTAATCATATTATCACTTTCCTTTTATTTTTAATGCCAACTTATAATTACATTTATCTGTCATTATAACGAGAGAAAGGATTTGTGGAATATAAATTTTCGTAACCCTATGTTTAGGGAATTTTGACAAATTTTTAAATAACTTTTTTTTTATTTATGTTGGCATGAAGGCCACAATTTTAACCAATTATGCTGGCTGGAGTTGGAGAACGAATCTGGAGGGGCAAATGAGCAGGGTATTATCACCCAGGCCCGGAACTAGGAATTTTTTTAAGGGGGGCAAAATTTAATTTGCCGCCCCCTCCTTGAAATTTTCTATACAAAATTCATATCATTTTACCTTCATTTTAGTAAATTTTTCTTTAATTGCCGCCCCCTAAAATCTGCCGCCCGGGGCACACGCACCCACTGCCCCCCTCTAGATCCGGCCCTGTTATCACCAGGCCTGATTATCACAGATTAAAGGCTCAAACAGACAGAACGCGAAATTCGCGACGCTCAGGCTACGCGCGCATTTCGCGACGAAAGGCGTTTTTGCTAAGCCACGCAGGCAGGCGTACGATCCGGTATTGTGTATATGTATATTTTTCATTAACATCACTCATCTTGATGATAGTTCGCCTGTTCGCGCGAAGGAGTTGTAAATTTGTACAACTCGAAAAAGCTGTCGCGCGAAAGAGAGCGTTTACGCCGCGTAAGTTCGCCCCCTGTGTGACGGGGATGATACAGTCTTGCCTTATACAACATTTCGCGCCCTTTCGCGGCGTTGAAAAAACGCCAAGCGACGCGAATTTCGCGTTCTGTCTGTTTGAGCCTTAAAGATATATCATAAAAAAAAAAAATTATTTAATCTAACTGGTACATTTGAGTCACTTCAAACTGTTTTGCCTAACTACCCGCCAAGTCTATGGTACAATTAAAATTTTCAAATCCCGCGCCTAACGCTTTTAGTTTTAGTAACATATATTAATTTTAAATATAATTTTAAAGAAATTATACATAATTATTTTTCTCTTTTTAGTACATTTATAAAAGCGTTGTTTTTAATTTTTTTTTTATATTATTTTATTAATTATTAATGTTGGTAGAGGTTTTAGTTTATTCCCTGCTGTAGATGGCAGCAGGGAATAAACGGGAAGAGACATCACGTAGTAAAAAAATGGTGTGCCTAAAACCAGAGTTGGCAAGTTTTATCCCGGCGTGTATAATACACGGTTTTATACATGTATAAAACTATCACGGATAAAACTAGGCCTATGTATAAAATGTAAAAAACCAACCCACCGGAAAAAACAGCTTAAAAGCTTTTATGTCATATTTTTTAATGTTTTAGAGCATTGACGATGTTGTTTGCTTTTTATTTAGTGAATAATATAATCAAAATGTTAATAAAATAATTGAAAAATGAAATTCAAAAATTAAATATGGAAACCTAACCTACAGCTGTCAATTCATTTGTAAGTATATTTATTATTTTCTTTAATTAATTAATATCAAATAATTAAATTTAGTTTGCTTTTATTTTTTTAGGTTTCTGACAAGGAACTAAACGTATGGAAAACTAATTTTAGAATATATATGGCCCGAAAAGTGGAATCTGACAGGTGGTGCAAATCTATTACCTCTAGATTTTAAAATATTTAAAAGTCATATTTGTTTTGGTTTCTATAATAGATAAAGAAGAAATAACTGTACTACTGTTTTTAATTTTATCTTAATTTGTTCTTTCAAAAGGTATTTTTCTATGGTTAATAAAAAAAAAAAAAAAAAAAAAAAATTGAATTAAAACATTTGGAAAGCATCTCATCTTTATGGAATGGATGAGAGCAAGTACAGGTGCAGCAAATAAAAGATGTTAAATAAATAAATAAAGAGAGCTTTTGGATGCCGAAAAGGAGACGTTCCGGACAAAATTTTATTCGTCCATCCTCAGCCTCTCTTTATTTGCTGCATCTGTACTTGCTCTCTTCCATTCTAAAAAATTATCCAAAAAAGAATTATTAAATGTCAAGATAATAAGTATGAATATACTGAATCTTGTTTATGTTTAGTTCATGCCAAATGTATTATAAGAAGGTATTGCATACACAAACTTTAAACAATACCTGTATTACAGTACACTGGTTGTGAAGTGTTTAATAATTGTAACATAATAAATAAATGCATTGTATATATACATAAAAATATTTTGTTATTTTTAGGGTGAACGCACACCGATCGAGCAAAAACGTTTTTGCCTGAAACTGTTTTTTAATGCTTTTCTATGGGTCAACGCACACCGAAGAGACAAAACACAATTGGTCACGATTTGACATCATCGAACAAAATGTATTGCCCGAAAACTTTTTTGCTCGATCGATGTTTGTTGACATCGAGCAAAACGTTTTGGCCGAAAACGTTTTTACTCGATTAATGTGCATACAGCCTTACTCATTTATTCCTAAGATAATAACAATTTCCTGCTTTTTAATCTTTTAATCCCAATCATTATATATTTATATTTTTTTTTTCTTTCTTTTTTTATTTTATATTTTTTTATAAAAAACTTTATAAAAATTATTTAAAAAGGTAAATTTTAGAATTTTGGTGTTTAGGCTTTCGCAGTTTCATTAGTCCGGCCACTCATTCTGTGGCTTTCAGATACAATTCAGCTAAGATTATAAAGGTTGTTACATCTGTGACAATCTCATTTGAATTGAATTTAGAATTTAGACTTTTATATTTGTTATTATTAACAATAAACGCTTCGGCCATTCATTCTGTGGTCAAAAAGTTAAAATTTTTGCAAACAAACCACAGCTAAACCCAAATCAATTTAGTTCTGTCAATCATCAGTGGTCTTCCTCCTGGCATTTTTGATAATTTGTTTTTATATATTATAAATAATAAAAAATATAACTCATTCTAGTCATAAATGATTTTGTTTTGAATTTCCTTTCTCGTCGGGTTTGCGCATGCGCATTCGAGTTTTATACATATTATACGTTTTATACAAGTTTTATACATATTATACGTTTTATACAAGTTTTATCCTCGATTTGTGTATAAAACTGCAAAATTGTGTATAAAACCCAACTCTGCCTAAAACACAGGGAGGTAGGGAGTGACACTAAGGCTTGTTTGAAGGAGTGGGGGGTGGCTCCAAAAAAGAGGGGAGAAATTCGTGTCGGCCATATTGAAAATATGTAAACATTGACTTTTCCATAGGACATAATACAATTTTGTTTCCAATTTTCTCGTGTTTTTGAAAGTTTTTCTTAGATATTTCTTCTTTGTTTTATAGTTTTGTTCATATATTTAAACATTTGAAATAGTTTTTAATGATTTAATTTGTAATTACTTGTTTTTTTTTTTTAGATTTTAAGTCTAGGTTAGGTATAGGCTATAGATAGTTGTTTTATTGAAGAATTCTTGATTTTGTGTGTTTTTATTTTATTTTTATTTTTAAAAATAATTAACATGGCATGTTTTGCATATGGATGCATGAAACGACCTATAAAAAAAAGTAAAAGACAGCAAAATGAAGAGGAATCTAGGAAAACATTTTCTTTCTACAAGCCCCCTAAAAAGCTTCTTTTGATGAGAAAACATCAGGTATTTTTTTTTTTTTTTTTTATCATAACAAGTGCCTCAAAACTACCAGTCATATTTATATATAGTCAGTTTTTTTTTTTTTTTAACATTCACACTTTGTTTTCTCATTCACACTCACATTCACACACAAATTCACACAGTCTTTTCGGCAAGTTAGGCCATTTAAGACTTTTAACGATACTAGTATTTTTAATAATATATCTATTGGGGATCCAGGCATTTCTATATACTCAGTTAATTGCATAAATTTATCATACTAAACAAAATATTTTTTGTATATAACATTATGAGATTTATATAAATTAATACTTTTGGTAATTAAACAAATATATTAATAAATATATTTTTTGTTTATATTTTATTTTTTGTAACCATTTTTCCATTAAACTAATGATAATTTCTTTTTTTAATTGACTAATCAACAGCATTAGGAAGAGAATGATTGCCGCAACATTTAATTTTTTTTATACATATATGCATATCAAAACGACCTGCGGTTGAAATAAAATAATTTTTAAAGAGTTTTTCCTTCATGAGAAAATTTTTGCTCACATAATTTTCCAAAAAAAAGGCCCGAAATTTGATGATATATTAACATTACGTTCAATGGGAAATTCAATGTTTTCATCTTTTCAATATGGCGGCTGTGACGTCATTTAGGCGACAACTTTTATTCCAAAGCTTCCCTCCCTACCTCCCTGCTAAAACACGGTCTATTCCAGGCACCTTCAGCGCTCCCTAACAGCTTATACAAAACTACTTTGGTGGTGGGCGGCTGATTTAAAAATTCAAATGAAAGGTTTTCCTCCAGAATGTATATAATTATTTATTTATTCCTTGCTATTTATTACTAGTTTCTGATTTCTCATCCAAATAAATCTTAATGATTCTAGTCCCAATGAATAAAATCGTTAGTGAAAGGTTTTTTTTTCCTCCAGGGAAAATAAAAGGCATAAATAAAGTTCCAAGTTAAAATATATATTTATTAAAATAAAAAATTTGAAAGTAAACATTTTAAGCAAACATTATTTTTTTTTTAGAAAAATTCTAAAAAAAAAAATATTCAATATTATTAGAGGAATTTTTAATCATAGACCAAAAAATTCCTCTAATAATATTTCCAACCACAAAAACTTTAATAAATATACAATATATTTATAAACATACATATATAAAAGACCAAAAATTACAAGTTAAAATATAACAAAAGCATATTATTTTTCCACCAAACTTCCAATAAAAAAAAATAATATTATGGATGTCGTGTGTGTATATATATACATGTACATGTATATAGACAAACGAACCTCATTTTGATGTTTGAAGAATTATTAAGCAAATTATAACGTATCCCTTGATTAAACAACTTTTTCAAATGGTCGAAATGAGTTGTCACTTGAGTCCTATAAAAAATGTAAAAGCAAAAAAATATTTTTATATATGCCAAAACAATTAATCAAAGAATAAAATAAATTCTAATAAATACAATATATTACAAAATATTTAAAATGACCAACAAAAAAAATATATTGTATATTAGAAATTAAATAAATTGAGCAAAAAACAAACAAACAAACCTGAATTTGATTCTGCCTTTGACACTTGTTTGCAAATGGCCGAAATGTGTTTTGCAGGCAACCTGATTCTTGGTGGCTCTTCTGCGCATGCGCAAGATCCAAATCAGGCGACACTAGCAGCCTCTGTACTAGACTACAGAAACTTTCATTCTGAACATAGGAACAATATATCAAAAAGCACTCCAAATTCTTCCATTGACTTGTCCCCCCCCCATGGATGGCAGATAGATCGTTGATCTAACAACGAAATATATAAATGGCGCCTTTATCGCTCTGATTTTATCTTTGATACATTTGTTTGTTTTTCTAGATTCTGTACAAAACTCTGTTTTATATAGTTTATAATATTTTTTAATTTACAAGTTTATATTTGAATATTTCAAATAAAATCGAGATGTTTGAAATTAAAGAAGAATTGAACATTTCCTTTGAGGAGCAAGAGGAGGTTAAATATCCCATTCATATTGGTAATTTATTTTTATAACCTTTTCTCATTTTACTTTTTAATTTTTCATTTTTAACAAGACTGTGAGTATTTTTTATTGATGAGGCCAAACATCCCATGGCCCCCGGGAATCGAATTAAATAAAATTGTCATTTTTATTTAATATCTTAACTGTCGTAAATTATCGGCCATTTACTTGCATTTTTATTTTCATATATATATATAGTAATAACGTTCTTCTACCTTCTGGTTTCTCATGATCACCTATCCGAGATCCCTTGCTCGTTTGAGATATATATATATATATATATGTAGAGATTTTACTAAAAGTAAGAAATAAATACTTAGTAAATGCTTCTAGTAAATGCAGCGAAGACTATTTATTGATATTAAAAGATAGACAACAAACATTGGTTTCCATAACATTAGTTTTCCAATGAATACAACAAACATATAGTCCTACTTAAAATTACTATTTTAACACTCCCACTTAATTTTAAGTCCGGTTGTTTTTATTTCTGTTAGTCCCAGCATACTTCTCAATTTTTCAAATTGGCTTTGTGGTAGAGCTTTTGTAAAGATGTCGGCCACTTGTTCGTTACTTTCTATATATTTTATTTCCATCATTTTTTTCTTTATTTTAAAAATCCATTTATTACTTATGGTTTTTCGATCTTTAGGTAAATTTCTTAGTTCCCACGTTTCATTTTGTTTTAAAGACTCCATTTCTTCATCCATTGCCTCTTTCCATTTATCAACTTCTTTACTTTTCAATGCTTCGTTATAAGTCAAAGGTTCGCAATTTTCTGCAATTAATGCTATTCTTTCTGCAAAATCCAAGTATCTAGCAGGCATTTTTATTTTCTCTTTTCCTCTTAATTCCATTCTTTCTAAACTTGGATTGTCATTATTTCCTTCCTCTTCATTATTCATTATATTTTCTTCTTCTTGCACTTGTTCTTGAGATTCTTCATCATTAGTTAAATTTTCTTCCTCGTTTTCTTCTTCTTCTCGTATCTGTTCTTGAAATTCATCATTATTTATAACATTTTCTCCCTCTTTTTCTTTTTCTCCGTCTTTAACTTCCTCTCTTCATTTGTTTTATATTTTAAATTCACTTTTGAAGAGACATTCGGTTTTGTTTCGTTTGTAGTAACTTTTGATTCATTCTTAAAAATTATATCTCGACAAACTTCTACTTTATTCTTTTCGGGATAATAAACGCGATATCCTTTAACATTTTCATCATATCCCACAAAAATTCCATTGTTGGCTTTAGAATCCCACTTTCTCCTTTTTTCTTTTGGAATATGCGTGTAGACTTCCGTCCCAAAAATTTTAAAATATTTTATTTCAGGTTTCTTTCCAAACCAGGCTTCATAAGGAGTTTTTCCCGACTGAGGGCTCGTACCTGAACGATTAAGGATATATACAGCAGTGTTTATTGCCTCTGCCCATAAATTCTTCTTTAAATTTTTCGCATGGATCATTGTTCTTGCCGCTTCAACGATTGTCCTCATTTCTCTCTCGGCAGATCCATTTTGTTCCGGAGTGTAGGCTACACTTGTTTGATGACGAATACCATAATATTTTAACAATATATTTGGCCACAATCAGTGTTGATATAATTTTGGGCTTATAAAAAAATTTTTCCTTTCAATTTAATCTCATTTAGTGAAAAAATACCCGTGTGACTGGTCGCTCAACTTTCTCTTACCTAAAGAAAGTTGTGTTCTGTGCTTGTCACACCACAAAATGGATCGCCCGCAGAATAGATATAGATGGGAAAATATTTATATTTTGTTACTATGCAAACCATTTCGACTATCGGCTAATCTTTACTATAGGACTCCAAGCCACCCAGGGGGCGCTGGCTTGGCTTCGAGGCCAGGTTAAGGTAATAATCTTTTTTTTTTTTAAACAACTTGCAGGGGTCCCGACCTAATTGTTTCGGTCCTTCGGTCGCAGTTCGGTTTCCTTAGATTAAAAAAAATATAAAACAACTAGGGAATTCTCGGCTAATGTCAAAAGAGTGAACTTGTGAAGTGTAAGCCAGCGCCCCCCTGGAGTCCTATAGTAAAGATTAACCCGACTATCTTTTGTTGGGGAAGTCAAATTGATCAAATTCGAATACTTTTTGGAATGAGGCTATTTGCCACATACTGTATATTCAGGCAATTACTTGCTGACTCAAAATGATCCCGGGCCAGACTATTTTGGAAACTTAAATAACTTTGCACCCACTAGTCCAATTTTGATGAAATTTAGAATTTAACCCCAGCGTAAAGGTACGTGTACACTGTAGATTTTTTTTTGCTAGATTTACTCTAGCTAGAGCTATATGAGACTCTCTCTACTAATGGATACACCTTTGAGAGCACCCTAGCTAGATTAGGTCTAAAGGCGGGCATACACGGCAGATCCATTTAGATCGAGCCAATTTGTGCGAGTCCATTTTCGACAGATCCAAAATAGGGGGTCATACACGGCCGAGTTAAATAGAGCAGTTGCTCTAGCTGCTTTTGACTATAATTGATTCTTTTTGCCTTATTATTGGTTCTATCTTCTTTACTAAACGATCATAGTCTTTAGGGCACATACTTTAAATGTTTTTATACGATTTGAAGTCGTCATTATGAATTTATTTCAAAGGTTCAGTAAATATTTCTGTCTTTCTAACCTAACTTCTAACACCCTTCGTTTCTTGTTTGTTCGCTGTTCGTGTTTATTTCTTTTCTTCATAATTAATATTATTTCGTTATTAACTTTATTTTTCAATCGTATCAATAATTAAAAGATTCAATTATTATATTTTATTTAATAATATAATAATTATTTTGAAATTTAATTTTTAAATTTGTAATAATTTATAATTGAAAAGTTTTGTCGAAATAAAATATTAATAATTTTAATGAATTTAATAGAAAAAAAATATACTGTATTAAATTTTAATAAGAATGCATGGAAGGAGATGTGTGAACCTTTCCAATATAAGTTTTTCCATAATAAGCGCATTGCTCGCCTCCCCAGACAGCCTGGAATATTCCAGCAATATTGCAGAAATATTGCGAATCTTGCATAAATTGCCAATATTGCAGGAATATTGCATCAATATTGCAAATCTTGAAAATATTGGCAACATTGCTGCAATATTGCAGCGGCAATATTCCAAGCTAGGAATATTGCAGCAACATTGGAGCAATATTGTTGCAATATTCCTATGTCCGCCTTTTGGAACATTGCAGTAATATTGCGGCAATATTGCTGGAATGTTGCTGTTTGAGCTGCAATATTGCATCAATGTTGCTGCAATATTTTCAATATTGAGCAAGATTGGCCATATTTCTGCAATATTGCTGCAATATTCCAGGCTGTCTGGGTCTATTTAATTGATTTGTTTTTTATCAAATCCTGCCAGTCCCCTGGCTGTTTCCCCTAGCTAAGCCAGTGGAAGGTACCTAAACGGTCGGTAAGCTGCAAGTTATACAAATAAATTATGTGAGATAACTGGAGTATATCTAGAGAAAATATACGACTGCAAAAGTCTATAGTGTACACACCCAAGAGAGTTGTCTAGCTAGACTTAACTCTAGGTCTTCTCTACGGTGCTCTAGCTAGAGCTGAAATCTCTGCAGTGTACACACTCAATTAGATTTGTCTAGTTAGAGTAAATTAAATCTAGCTAGAATTTACTCTCCAATGTACACGTACCATAAAAAAGGAAAGACTAAAGAACTTCACGCATTTGTCTATTTAAGCATTCTTCAACATAACAAGTATTTTTTGCTTCGGTTTTAGAGGGGTTCTTGGCAACCCCTGACATAGGTGCGAAAAATTCCTAAGACATCTGGTACAAGAGTGATTGCTGCCAACCAAGAGTGAATCCAAAGGAGTTTTTCGGGGGGGGGGGAAGTGAGTATTTTACCCCCACCCCTTCTATCCGCCCTTGCTGACACAACTCACCCATGTAAAAAAAAGTTCCAGTCCTGATGAAGATTGGAATAATCGGCCGAAACGTCGACAGCTTCAAATTTAGTTACTCTCATCTAATCTAATATAATGCAATAACTTCTCAATTTTCATTACTAGAATATTTAAAGCACTAGCCATTTACTTCCGGTGTATGTAATGTGTTTACCACTCTGTTTCGCTGATTGGTCAGAGTCAGAGGTGGGGGGGGGGGGAGTCAGATAGGGAAATTTAAAACTTTGAGTCTTCAAAAATTACAAACATTGAGCAAGAATAAAGGGGAAATAGGCGAGCAAGGTGGTCCCGGGGACGCAGTCACGCGGAAGGTGCGCGCTTTGCCGCTTGTAAAAAGTATAATAATATCGCAGTTTGTCAGTATCTATAAATTGCCAAATGCGTGAAGTTCTTTAGAGTCTTTCCTTTTCTACTCTGAGGATAAATTGTAAATTTCATCAAAATTGGACTAGTGGAGGCCAAGTTATTTATATTTTCAAAACTGGCTGGCCCGGGCTCATTTTGAGTCATCAGCAAGTAATTGACTATAAATACAGTATGTGCAAGTAGCCACATCCTACTTTTTGCACCCAGTGTATATATATAGGGAAGAGAAAATTAAGACATTATTTCTTGCTAATCACATAACATGTGTTAAAAGATAAAATTGAATCCTTAGAATTCCTATGAGTATATCGACTTGTTTTCTTTTTTTCAGGCCCAGTTTACCCGTGCATTATATGCCGAACGAATTTTATAAATTTATATTTTCTAAATAAACATTGCAAAAAATGTTTAGAAAAGAAAATCGATTGTTTGACTAAAACTAAATTCGAGGATAAGCATAAAAAAGGTAAAACTTTTGTTTTTTTTTACTAAGATAACAAATTTAAAAGAATCAAAACATCAAATACTTTGCTTCTGACTCACCTGTAAAGCACGCACCATCGTTACTCTCCTTGTCATTATCAGCTATACACTTAGACGTAGCCTCGGGGTGGGGGGAGGGGGAGGAATTTGGGCGGACGGAGTGACTAGTCATATATTTCATTAGACGTCATATACATAGGCGCCGGAACTGGAGGGGGGCAATGTACCCTTCCCCCCCCCCGGCATCCTACAGGGGGGGCAGAGGGGGGGCAAAATTTCTTCTTTTATTTCATTTATTATTAAAAATTATATATTTTTACTTTTGAAAAATAAAATCTTCTAAATTAAAAGAGTAAGAAATTCATTTTTTTCCAAAAATTTTTGAAAAATCACTACCAAATTTTTTAAAATTTTAATTTTATTAAAATTGTAATTTTATTTAAAAAGATTTTAAAGTTTTATAGTAGATTTGTTTTTGTTTTATACTATTTGAACATATTAAATTATTTTAATTTTCTAAAAAAAATTTTTGCCCCCCCCCCCCTGAATCAAATTCGTTCCGGCGCCCCTGGCCATATACTACCCTATTAGTCGGGTTCCTGATGATTTCTCTCCCCCCCCCCCCCCCCCTCCATTAAAAATTTCTGACTACGCCTATGGTTATACATATATCTTTTCGATCATTAAAAACTTTTTAAATAGTATTCGTTTAGAAACTGGACAAGAAATCTTAATTTAATCTAGACGTGGTTACTTGTCATCATAGAGAGGTTGGATCCTCATAAAAGAAATAAAACTAATGAGAACATTTGGAACATTTTATTACAACGTGAAGTAGTTCTTTTCGCCAACTCAGCTTGAGTTTCGGTTTAACAATAAAACCATCTTCAAGGCTTAAACATTCATCTTTTAAAAATTATTACAATAGATATGTAAATCTCTCGCTATCTATGTTAAAATTGTAGGCCTTGAAGATGGTTTATTGTTAAACCGAAACTCAAGCTGAGTTGGCGAAAAGTGTCTCGAACTACTTCAAGTTATAATAAAATTTTCCAAATGTTCTAATTAGTCGGCAAGGGTGTAGGAAGGGAAAAAGAAAAACAAAATAAATGTCTATTTTTTTTAATTTTTTCAGAAGCATCTTTCCATTCAAGGAGATATCACAAAGAAAGGATATATATTCAGAAAAAACAAAAGGAAAGCGAGCACAGCCTTAAAATAAATGACCCACTACAAATCAGAGACTCGAGAAGCAAAAAAGTCTATTCATCAAGTCTAAAAGGACATTTAACTAAACATACAGGTGAAAAGCCATTTAAATGCGAAATTTGTAAAAAACAATTAACTGAAAAATCTAGTCTCACAAAGCATATGCGAATACATACAGGTGAAAAGCCATTTAAATGCGAAATTTGTAAAAAACAATTTACGGAAAAAGCTTCTCTCACAAAGCATATGCGAATACATACAGGTGAAAAGCCATTTCAATGCGAAATTTGTAAAAAACATTTTAATCAAAAATATACCCTCACAAATCATATGCGTATTCACGCAGGTAAAAATCTATTTAATTGCGAAATTTGTAAAAAACAATTAACTGAAAAATCTACTCTCGCAAATCATATGAGAATACATACTGGTGAAAAGCCATTTAATTGCGAAATTTGTAACAAACAATTTACTCATAGAGCTTCTCTCACACAACATATACTTATTCATACAGGTGAAAAGCCATTTAATTGCGAAATTTGTAAAAAACAATTTGCTCATAAAACTTCTCTCACATATCATATGCGTATACACACAGGTGAAAAGCCATTTCAATGCGAAATTTGTAAAAAACAATTTGCTCATAGACATTCTCTCACATATCATATACGTATTCATACAGGTGAAAAGCCATTTAAATGCGAAATTTGTAAAAAACAATTTACGGAAAAAGCTTCTCTCACAAAGCATATGCGTATACACACAGATGAAAAGCCCTTTGAATGCGAAATATGTAAAAAACAATTTACTTATAAATCTAATCTCACAGCGCATAAGCGATTACATACAGTTAAAAATCTGGTGTGACTGGTGCACAGCACACAACTTTCTCTTACCTTCGGTAATCGAAAGTTGTGTATTGGCTTGTCACACCAGATATTTTATGTCGACATATATTTAGGTCCCGACAGTACGAACATTTTTTTTTTTAGGTCTTTTTCGGCATCTAAGGCCATTTAGACCCCATCCCTATTTATTTCAAATGATTTGTAGTCAAATCAAATGAAATAAATTTTTCTCGCTTGGGACGGGAAGCGAACCCGCGACTCCGGCGCGAGAAGTGTATGGAACATTTGAATTCAGATTAAAATTTATAAGTGTGGGAAAATATTTGTATTTTGTTAACATGGCAACCATTTCTCCTATCTTCCCTATGAAATACAAGAGTAAAGTCGTCTTCAGAAGATTTCAATGGCAAAATCAGAATATACATTTTAAAGAGCATCTAAAAAATAATTGATTTTTGAATTTAGAAAAAAATCGTTGAAGCAAATTTTGAGAAAATCGAAAAAAACTGAAAAACTACATCAGTAAAGTACTAGTACCGGTACTTTTTGGTCGAGACACACACCCACAGACAGACCATTTCGCGAGAACCACTTTTTTGGATGCAGGGGACCTCAAAACATGAAGATCCATCAAAATCTCGACATCGAATTTTTGACATGAATCCAATACTTTCTCTATATATATATATTACATATATACATAGGTAAGAGAAAGTAAAAAGCCATTTGAATGCGAAATTTGTAAAAAAACAATTTATTTACTCAAAAATCTACTCTTACAAATCATATGCGTATTCATTCAGGTGTAAAGCATGCAATGATTAAGGCTGGTCGTTATAAAATTGACAATATATTTTTATAGTATAATTTAAATTGTAAAATTATAAAAAATATTCATAAAATAATAATAATAAATTTTATATCCCTCTCTGCGAGAATTTTACTACCTACCTTTCACACTATGTTATCAATTTCCTTTTATTTTTATTGCTAACTTATAATTTCATTCATCTGTCATTATAACGAGAAAAAGGAGCCTGGAGGAGTTTGACTTTTAATTGAAAGATCATGTCACAAAATGAGATTGAGGTACATACCAGGGAGCAGAAGCCGCGCTGGACCAGCTGAAAGAAAGTGATTAGACTTGGACCAAATAAAAGATATCAATTTGAGAATCAGGAAAATATTTTAATTAGAAAAAATTCGCTTCTTCGTTCATTTCATTATAACAATGCCTTCGTTTGTTCTTTCGTAATTTAATCTATTTAAAATTATTAAATAAAGTTATTCTTTTAGATCGATCTTTTTATTATGATTTTTATATACTTTTATTTATTTGTTTTCATGTGTTTTTAAGGGTCTTCATAGTTAAATTCACGGGTTCTTAATAAATTTTAATATATTTCTTTTGTATAAATTAATTAAATATTTTCTTTCAACAAAACTTTTAAATAATCAATTCTATAAATTTTATATATTATTTCATTTTACAAATAATTGGACTGTTTATTTTGAAAGTGGGGCAAGTCCATTTTTGTACATTTCTTAAAAAATTTCCATGTTTTGTACAATTGAAAATTGTTCGGTAAATAGATTTTTTTTTATGAAGGAAACTGCCAAAGTATATATATATGTCGTAGACAGATCGTGAAATTAGACAGTTCATGAACTGTCTAGACATTTCATGAACTGCAGCCAGATCGTGTAATGGTCAAACAGTTACATGATCTGGCTAAAAATTTTAGACAGTTCATGAAATGCAATTGGGCCTTAGACAGATCGTGTAATGCTCGAGAATTACATGAAATGTCTAAATTTTTTAGGCAGTTCATGAACTGCCTAACAGCAGTTTTGCCGATCGTGTACTGTTTGTAAAGCAAATAAAGATCTCGAAAAAAGTCAATTTTTTTCAATATTATTATTATTATCGATTACTAAATTTTCCAAATCTTGCTCACTTTGTAAATCTTGAGTTAAGGTGCGCGTCTCGGGGTTCTAATTTTGGGAGATTGCGGCCACAAATTTGAAGCTATCTACCTCAATTTTTTTTTAAATTAAAGTTATTTAAAATGTCTACAACTTATAGAAGCCCTTTTTTTGATTTTCGAAAAAATAAAATTTTTTTTTTAGATTTATTGCATTAAATTACAAACAGTACACGATCGGCAAAACTGCTGTTAGGCAGTTCATGAACTGCCTAAAAAATTTAGACATTTCATGTAATTCTCGAGCATTACACGATCTGTCTAAGGCCCAATTGCATTTCATGAACTGTCTAAAATTTTTAGCCAGATCATGTAACTGTTTGACCATTACACGATCTGGCTGCAGTTCATGAAATGTCTAGACAGTTCATGAACTGTCTAATTTCACGATCTGTCTACGACATATATATATGATTTTGAAAGTTTATTTTCTGAAAATAAATGCTTAATATTTATTTTGTGTTCCGAATAACAGAACAATTTTATTAAAAGTAAACCTTCAAAATCATATATATATATATATAGATTTTTTTTTTTTTTTCATTTATTTTTCTGGCCGTTAGCCTCCGCCATTCAGCCATCCAATGTTTTACAAAATATACATTATAAAAAATATACATATACATATCACATATATAAAAAGACATTATACAAATAATATTACAGTTTATAAAAACACTTCTATCAAAATTACTAATATAAAAACAAGAAATAGATTTTTTAATAAACAGACATGTTAACCTTTCATTTTCTTGAAACAATATAAAATGGACTTACACCACTTTCTAAATAAACAGTCCAATTAGAAAATAATTATCATATATTATTAATTAAAAAGAAGCGAATCTTTTAATTGAGATAAAAAAATTAACGAATTTGGAGGGGAGAAATGGACAATTTGTCTGTAAGCGTATCGAGATTTCATCTTCTAATTCACACATATACACATATGGAGACACCTTTCATAGGCATGAACTTTATTTAGGTGTCGATTTTGTTCTATTCTAATCTGTAATGTCCCGTGACTAGAGCTACATGGGTACTGTACATAAGTTTCTATTTTTTCTAGACCTCAGCCATTTCCATTCCATTATTTGCGACCAGGGAACAAAATTGTGACTTGTCAACTCTCAACAAAATAGAATATCTTTTGCTAATTCCCCCAGCACCTGTACCTGGATGATATAAAATGACTTAGAGACGGCTTTATAAGCCCATAGGAGAAAATATCTTGAGCATTCGCTCCTGACTCACCCGTGAAGCACGTTCCATAGTTGCTCCTTGTCATTATCAGCTATACATATATATTTTCGATCATTAAAAACTTTTTAAATAGTATTCGTATAGAAACTGGACAAGAAATCTTGATTTAATGAGAGGTTGGATCCTCATAAAAACAATAAAACTAATGAGAACATTTGGAAAATTTTATTATAACCTGAAGTAGTTTGAGACACTTTTGGCCGACTCATCTTAGAAAATTCATTACAATAGATATGTAAATCTCTCCCATAAGTCTTGAAGATGGTTTATTGTTAAACAGAAACTCAAGCTGAGGTGGCGAAAAGTGTCTCGAACTTCTTCAAGTTATAATAAAATTTTCAAAATGTTCTCATTAGTTTTATTGCTTTTATGAGGATAAAATCTCTACGCGGTCAGAAGACTGCACATTTCTGCCTAGTTTAGCAGTCAATTCTAAAAAAAAAAAAAATTATTTATTTTTTCAGAAGCATCTTTCCATTCAAGGAGATATCACAAAGAACGGATATATATTAAGAAAAGTAAAGAACAGAAGGAAAGCGAGAGCAGCCTTAAAAGAAATGATCCACAACAAATCAGCGACTCGAGAAGCAAAAAAGTCTATTCCTCAAGTATAAAAGGACATTTAAGTAAGCACACAGTTGAAAAGCCCTTTGAATGCGAAATTTGTAAAAAACAATTAACTGAAAAATCTAGTCTCACAAGGCATATGCGAATACATACAGGTGAAAAGCCATTTAATTGCGAAATTTGTAAAAAACAATTAACTGAAAAATCTAGTCTCACAAGGCATATGCGAATACATACAGGTGAAAAGCCCTTTGAATGCGAAATTTGTAAAAAACTATTTACTCAATCATCTACACTCGCAAAGCATATGCGAATACATACAGGCGAAAAGCCCTTTGAATGCGAAATTTGTAAAAAACAATTTACTGAAAAATCTAGCCTCATAAAGCATATGCGAATACATACAGGTGAAAAGCCCTTTGAATGCGAAATTTGTAAAAAACAATTTACTCTATCATCTAATCTCGCAAAGCATATGCGTATACATACAGGCGAAAAGCCCTTTGAATGCGAAATTTGTAAAAAACGATTTGCTGATAAATATACTCTCACAAATCATCTGCGTATTCACACAGGTGAAAAGCCATATAAATGTGAAATTTGTAAAAAACAATTTACTGAAAAATCTGCTCTCACAAAGCATTTGCGGATAAAACTGAAGAAAACTATGGCGGATGTATAAAAGGAAATTCAAATAAAATTCATTCATCTTTTAACCTATTTTTTTCAGAGAGTTTTTAACACTTTTTTACATCGGCCTATTTTTATCCCTGATTTATCCTTGTATAAAACCGTGAATTATACTCGGCGGGATAAAACTTGCCAACTCTGGGTGAAGGGTGGTGGTCCACAATCAATGAGAGTTTTCGAAATATTTGTAATTACATCTAAAAAAAAGTCCTTTTATTTATTCTCTGTATGAATCGTCGACACCACCGTGACGTAAAATAACTAATTGAACTTATGAAATTTTAATAATAAAAACTAATAACAAAAGAAAGATTCTTTTCTTCATCCTTTTTCCTTCTTTTCGTGCCTTTTCCCTGTAAAAGATAACACCACGGGAGAGATTAGTCTCAAAAACTCTTGTTTATTTTCCCAACAAAACAATACAATCATAACAACACAACAACCGCCTCTAGGACGCACTCTCCATCATCCTACATCTTCTCCCCTTCTTAGAGCGAGAGCCGGTTCGGTGGTCGGCGCACTCGGGCAGGGTACCTTCGTACTGGACTTGGGGTGGCGAGCGAAGTGCAACTCGAACTCCTTCCCGTCTCCGCTTCAGTCCCGGCAGCTTCAACGTCCCCCTGCGTGTTGGGCCCTGGTGTGGTGGGTGACTCCTGCCTCGGCTTCAGTTGATCCGCGTGCTTTCTCCGGGGCAACCCCTGGATGTCCACAATGTAAGACACGGGCCCCGTTTTCTTCCTAACTACCCCCGGCTCAAACCCTTTTTCTCCCGGCCGCTTACTCCACACTCCCTCTCCCTCAGAAAAACTTCTATCTTTACTCTTGCTATCGTGATGTATCTTCTGTTTCACAGCTGATGAGTCCATTTTTCTCTCCACATCCGGCTTTAGCAAATCCAACCGGGTCCGTAGCTTCCGTCCAAACAACATCTCGGACGGTGCCCTTCCCGTGGATTTATGCGGACTATTTCTATAAGCAAATAAAAATTTCTGTAGCGCTAATTCCGTGTCCATATTTCCTGACGACATCATGCGATCCTTAAAAGTTCTCACGGCCCTTTCTGCCAGCCCATTTGTCCTCGGGTGATACGGGGTGGACAATATGTGAATAATATTATTACTTTTGCAAAAATTTTTAAATAGCGTAGACGTGAATTGGGCCCCATTGTCACTCACAATGCTTTTCGGTATCCCGAATCTAGCAAATAGCCTTCTTAACAATGAAATGGTTTTCTCGGCCGTAATTGCTTTGAGCGGCATTATTTCCATCCACTTCGAAAAAGAATCGACCAACACAAACCAAAATTTATTCTTAAATGGCCCCGCAAAGTCGATATGCACTCGGCTCCAAGGCTCTGAGAGAATAGGCCAGGAGCATAAAGGGGCCTCGGGTTCCTGTGACCTTGACTTCTGGCATGACTCGCATCTTTTTACATATTCCTCAATATCTACATCAATATTAGGCCACCATACATGAAGTTTAGCCAGCGACCTCATAGAGCAAATCCCCGGATGACCCTCATGAAGAATGTGAAGGATCTCTCTCTGACAACTGCTCGGTATAACCAATCTACCTTTCCAAAGGAGAATGTTTTCCTCCAATGACAACTCATTTCTTTTTTCATAAAAATTTCTTATTTTCTTTTCAAACTCTTTATCCCTACTAACCAATTTGTCTTTTTCAGGCCAACCTCTTTCAAGAAAATAAATCACCTTCTTTAACACCACATCCCTCATTAACGCGTCTCTTAATCCCTTTTGTGAAATTGGCTTGATATCTTGTAATCTTAAATTTAATAAATGTGTCCCACTAACTTTAGCCATCTTTTCAATTTTGGAACTTTTCTCATAATCCAATGGAATTCTCGATAACACATCAGCTACTGCATTTTCCCTCCCTGAGACATACTCAATGCTATAATTGTAATTACTCAACGTTAATGCCCACCGAGTTACCCTGTTTGCCGCCATTTTAGGAATTTCTCGATTTTCTCCGAAAATATACCCTAAAGGCCGATGATCCGTTCGCAGAATAAACCGTCTTCCGTAGATATAATAATGAAATTTATTTATAGCGAATATTAACGCCAAAGCTTCCTTATCAATAACCGAATAATTCTGCTCCGCCTTGGTAAAAGACCGGGACACAAAAGCAATAGGTCTCTCCGAGCCGTCAGACATATAGTGGGAAATGACCGCCCCAACCCCTACTGAACTAGCGTCGGCATTGACAATGAGCGGTAAATCAGAATTATAATGCACTAACGTATCTGAAGATGTCAACCTCTCCTTAAGCAAACCAAATACTTTAGAATGTTCTGACGACCACTGCCACTTAACCCCTTTACGCAAAAGCATGTGCAATGGGGAACATAAACATTGCAGATTCCTAATAAAACGACTATAGTAGTTTATAGCCCCTAAAAACGATCGAAATTCCTGCACGTTACACGGTTCGGGCATCTCTCGAATGGCTCTAAGATTCTCATCCGTAGGATGGATTCCCTCTCTATCAATCTGATACCCCAGATATTTTACGGAGGCCTTCATCCATTTACATTTTGACGATTGCGTCCTAATTCCATTAACCCTTAACCTTTCCAAAACCGCCCGAAGATTCTCTACATGTTCCTCCCTCGATTTCCCCGTTACTATGATGTCATCCAAATAACATGCGACTCCATTTAACCCCGACAAAATCACATCCATCGTTTTCTGGAAAAGCGCGGGAGCAAAACTGACTCCAAAAGGCAGACATTTATATCTAAAATACCCTTTGTGCGTAGCGATTACCAAATACTTCCTGGAAGCCGCCTCTACCTCCATTTGTAAATAAGCATCTTTTAAATCAATCACCGAAAACTCTTGGCCATTAGCTAGCTTCGAAATCACTTCTTCAAACCTTGGTAACGGATATTGATCTAAAAACACATAAGGGTTAATAGTGACTTTGAAATCACCACACAACCTTATAGCCCCATTAGATTTCACTACAACAACCACCGGGGAAGCCCATTCAATATGCGTTTTAGAAGGATCGACCGGCTCAATGACATCCTCACTCAATAACCTATCAATTTCCTTATCCACTGCGTTAACTAAAGCCAAAGGTACAGGCCTTGCCCGAAAAATTTTAGGCTTAGCCCCCTCTTTCAATATTATCTTAGCGCAATGACCTAAAATCTTTCCTTTCCGATCCCCATCTAAAACATCTTTAAAACTATTTAACAAATTCTTTAAATTTTCATCTTTTAATTCTGAATCCGGCTTGAGAGCACACACTTTAACCCCTTCCGGCAAAGGAATTTTAAAGAAAAGAACCCAATCAAGCCCAAAGAGAGGGGTATCATTTTTTTTTATCACGCAAACCGGCAACCTTTTAATCCTATTTAAGTATTTAACTTCTATTTCCGTTTGCCCTAAGGTTTCTATTTCGATCTCCGTATATGCCCACAAATTTTTACTCTTTTTCAGCATGGGACTTCCTAATCTCTTCCATAACCTCTCATCAATCACCGATTGCCCCGCCCCTGGGTCATACAACATCGTCACCGCTAACCCATTTAGCTCTACGGGAATCAAAACTTTCTTCCCTCCAAGCCTATTATCCTCCACGTTATTAATGTCAGAACTACTCGACTCACCTGAAGAATCTTCGACCGCAACCTGTCGTACCTTAGTCGGTTTCCCCCGATTTCTACTCGCTTTGCACACTCTTGCAAAATGATTCCAGGAACCACATAAAAAACACCTCTTCCCCTCTGCCGGGCACCGTTCCCCAGATTCATGACGCCGAGCAGCTCCACATTTAAAACAAACAAAGTCTTTAGAAGGTTTCTTTTCAACAATTTTATTCACAGACACAGACGCCTTGGCATTTTTTTCTTCT